>PVKE010041104.1:0-14313 GCA_004027555.1 Craseonycteris thonglongyai | reverse complement strand
TTTCCGATACAGGTGTTCAGATAACTGTCAAAAGCATTTAATTTATATGTGAACACTTCCCTATTCTGGTATTTGTTTTTTAACCCTGTCACTTGTAAGCAGAAGACAGAAGCTAACCATGTATAGCCTATTTTCTCAGTAAAGAATTACAATTATGTTGGCACAGGTGAATGGACAGTGCATTTTTTCAGGGTGTTTTGAAGTTACCACTACCTGAGAGCAGGTGTGAGGATCCTGATTTTAAACTTAAAGCACCACCAAGTGAACATGAGTAATTCAAAATGTCAGCACAGTGTCCAAGAAGAATTCATGAAACCAGAAATAGGCCACCTTGTACCTTACCCATTAAATTCAGCAACAGAAACATCCTCATAAACACACCTCTTTCTTCCTTAAGGTACATGGAAATTGGCCTCTACTCTCTTTAGTCACAACAACAAGCTTCAGGAAACAAAACCAAGAACCAGAAGTGACCCAAAAGGCATCAGATGTAATCCTCCTCTTTAACAACTGAAGTCTAAAACAATAGCGCCAAATCAGGCATCAAATCCAGACCTTCCATCTCCTAAACTCATGGTTCTCTCCACCAATCAGCTTACTCCTAGGCAATTTTGGCAGCCGTTTCAGTCCTAGTGAGACTGACGTCCTAGAAGGAACGCTGGCCCAGGCATCACAGGACCTGGGTTGGAGCTCCAGACCTTGCGGCAAACCCATAATGGCCACATGTTCAACCTCTCATGCTAAGTGGTCTACATGATCTCCTTTTCTTTCTAAGAATCCATGGGTCTGAAATCGAATTATGGAGAAACTGCTGCAAATAAAGAAACAGAAGAAACTGAGGCAATGGTTTCTTTCTATCTGAGCAATTAAGTGACTGGCAAACACATTTCCTCATGGAATGCTGGTCTGCAGGACTAGGGCAAGGCAGTTTCCTCCAAGGAAGCAATTATAGGTAGTGAAAAGGGAGAAGAGGGCCCCACTCCTTCAGTTCAATTATGAATCATTTTTAAAAACTAGCCTTGCCACATGATTTCATTTTCAGTTCCAAATTTCTCTCAAAAATGAAGAATTTGCAACCTAACAACCCAAGCAAGTAATTCCTAAGAACATGATATTTTAACAGAAGAGAGTCACTAAAAAGTTACATGAAGATGCTGTCTCTGGGAAAGAACATGCACTTTGAAATGACATGGGTATGCGTATATAGAGGAACCTTGAAGATAACTAAAATAAGGAGGATTTCTTAAATGTTCCATTGAACACAATTTTATACAGGGTGTTTCCATCTCCTGTAAAGGATCTTAACATTCCAAAGAATAATGTAGTAGGCCAATTTGGCAACGACAGCAGTGTACAGTATTTTTCTTGTAACTACATCTCCTATGAAGTCACTGCAGTCATGACAAACTCCAGTCCTGCTGGAATGAGGTTCAGAGAACTCACTGAGAGGCGATACCCAGTCGAACAAGAAAAGGTCTATTATCTGTCACAAGCAAGAAACAGAGTAAGGTTTCTAGATTCTTCAGAACTAAACTATTAAGTTCTGATGACTTTTAAATGCTGATCAATTACTATGAATGATCTTCTTAAAATGCATTATATTCTTCTCTGCTGATTTTTGTGAGCACAATTATTGTACCATGTTAGATTAGAGCTGTTTCAGGACCCCACTAAGGAATGTAGAGTTGTTTGCCTTAACATGAGTGTTTTTAGGTGGCTGCACTGTTTTAGATGGCATTTCTGCTTTCTTTACCTAAGTCCCTTGTCAACCTCCTCTCCCGTTGGTCAGTGGACCATTGTCAATAGGACTAACTCTTACCATCTCTCTAGTACTTTTTACACAGTGCCATGCTGCTTCCCTGCTTCTTAAATTCCATCATCCATCTTGCTTTCTCTTGACCCCTTCCTTTCTTCCCACCAGCTACTTGCAGGGCCATTTTCATAGCCTGGGCTGACAAGTAAGAATCCTTTCTTCTGGTTGGCAAACTAGACAATTATAGCATGTCTTTTTTTTCTTTTCTTTTTTTTTTTTTATCTTTACTTCTTTCTGCTTTGTGTTTGCAATTCTTTGTATTAAATATGGAAAATATCACTGCTCAGACTCAGGAATTCTCAGGTATTTCTAAGTAAACTCTCCAGAGAGGAACCTGATCGGGAAATAAGTGAAGATGATGAAACTTCTCTTATGTCTAACACAGACGATATACAATAATCCAAGGAAGATGCTGGGCTTCTAAAGAATAATAAGCAAACAGTAGAGAACTGAAAATAACTTTTCATAAAAAACCTAGACAATTTTAAGAAGAGAATTTATGCTTCATATTATGTTCCATACTGTGCTAACAAATAAAAATTTTGTGGGCTTTTTTTTCCTTTTTACATTGGTTCCCTTTTCATATTAGCAAATTAATAAGTATTGTTCTAGTCACCAGCAGAAGGCTTGTTTGTACATAGAAATATTCCCAAAAATATATTTGAATGTCAAGAGTTTTAGCTGAGACTCACATCTCTTTATTTCATTTGTTGCCCAAGATGTTATGTGTGACATTAGAATTTAACGTGAATTAGTATAATAATGAAGGGAAAACAAATGCATTTTGATAACAGAAAATGAACAGTGTAATCATTTGTATTCCTGAATGGTGCCTAATATAATCAAATTCCAAGTTGAGTATCAACTATAAACAAAATATAAATAATGCAACTGAGTTTATACCAGAAACACAATTATTATTCCCCAGATAAAGGAAACCACAAAGAATAGTTTGCTGGTTTTTACATGCATGAAACTTCAGATTTGTTTATTTCTTTTCCTTCACCTAGAACCTAAAAGTTTTTTGCCTAACATTCTAGATCACATTTTTCTAAGAAAGTTATTTCATTTAAGGGATCAAAAAAATGACAATTATTCTCACTTTTGGGTCCTAAGACACTAAAATTTCAAAACAAAAATCAGCCCTAAAAATTAAACTTGATGTTTTAACAGAGATTCACCTACACATTCTCTCTAAGTACCGGTACCCCAGTGTATTAAATAAAACTCAAACCATGTGGCCCAGTGAAAATATATCGACTTAGTCAGAAAACCCTCACTTTAAATCCAACCTCTGTCATTCACAAGAATGCAACCTTGATTGAACAAGTCACTTCTCTGGGTTGCTATATATTTTTTAGATTTTTAAATAAAATACAGCTAACATACAATGTTATATTAGTTTCAGGTATACACCATAGTTATTAAATATTTATAAACCTAAAGGAGTGATTGCCATGATAAGTCCAGTAACTATCTGACACTGTACTACACTATCACAGTATTATTGACTATATTCCTTATGTTGTACATTACATCTCCATGACTTACTTGTTTTCTACTTGGAAATTTGGACCTCTTAATTCCCCTTCACCTTCCTCTCCTTTTTAAAACATTAAATTATAATTGACATTCAATATGATTTTATATTAATTTCAGGTATATAGCATAGTGGTTAGGCATTTACATAATTTAAGAAGTGATCACCCTGACTAGTCTAGTACTCACCTGGCACTATACACACTTATTACCATATTATTGACTGTATTCCCTATGTTCATTTTACATCCCCATGACTATATTGTAACTACCGATTTGTACATCTTAATCTTTTCACCTTTTTCACTCCAACCCCTGAACCTCCTCCCATCTATCACCCTGATAAATCTAGTACCCATCTGACACCACATAAGTATTACAATATTATTGACTGTATTCCTTATACTATACCCTACATCCTCACGAATACTTTGTTAGCAACCAACTTTTTAGTCATTTCCCCTTTTTCAGCCACCCCCAACTGCCCTCCTGTCTGGCAACTATCAAAATGGTCTCTGTATCTGTGAGTTTGTTTGTTTTATTTGTTTATTTTATCCTTTAGATTCCACATATAAGCAAAATCACCTTGAATTTGCCTTTCTCTGTCTGGCATACTCCATTAAGCACAATACCCTCTAGGTCCCTCCATGCCACTACAGATGGCAAGAACCCATTGTTTTCCCTGGCAGAGCAATATTCCATTGTACTTATGTACCACCTCTTCTTTATCCATTCTTCCATGGATGGACACCCAGGCTGACTCCACATCTTCGCCATTGTAAACAATGTTGCAATGAACACATGGATGCACATGTCCCCTCAAAGTAGCATTTTGAGGTTCTTTGAATACCCTGAAGTAAAATTACTGGGTCCTTCTTGCTTCTTGTTATAGCTTTTGTTTTCAAGTCTATTCTGTCTGGTATAAGCATTGCTGCCCCAGCTTTTCTTGCTTCCATTTTCATGAAGTATGTTTTTTCTATCCCTTTACTTTTAGTCTCTTTGTGTCTTTCAATCAGAAGTGAGTTTCCCCCTCCCCCTTCTCTCTATCTCTGTCTCTGTATCTCTCTCTCTCTCTCCATCAAAAACAATAAAAATAAATCTTTTTAAAAAGGAACAAAAAAAGTGAGTCTCTTGTATATAGCATATATAACAGTCTTGTTTTCTTATCCATTCAGACATCATTTTGGTAGGAGCATTTAGCCCATTTACATTTAAAGTAATTGTTGATAGATATTGGTAGTAATTAGCACTTTATTATTCATATTTATTATTATTATTATTATTATTATTAGCCTTAAAGAAGTCCCTCTAAGATCCTTATAATTCTGGTTTGGTGGTGAACTCTTTTAGCATTTTCTTAACTGGGAAGCTCTTTACTTGTCCTTCAATCCTAAGTGATAATTTTGCTGGGTAGTATAATCTTGGTTGTAGATCCTTCCTCTTCATCACCTTGAATATTCATGCCTATCTCTCTGGCTTGCAACGTTTCTGTTGAGAAATCAGCTGAAAGTCTTTTTTTTTTAATATATTTTTATTTTATTTATTTATTTATTTATTTTTGACAGAGAGAGAGAGACAGAGACAGAGACAGAGAGAGAACTGAACTGGGGGAGCTCCCAGTTCAGCATATGGTTCCACACGGGCCAGGGCCAGGATTCGATCCTTGGTCCCTGGCGCTGCAAAGTGAGCGCTTAACCCACTGAGCCATCCCGGCTTCCCCTGAAAGTCTTATAAGAGCTCCCTTTTAGGTAACTAACTGCTTTTCACTTGCTGCTTTTAATATTCTCTGTCTTTAACCTTTGGCATTTTAATTATGATGTATCTTGGTGGGGGCCTCTTTGGGTTCAAATTATCAGGACTCTCTATGCTTTCTGGGCTTGTACATCTATTTCTTTTACCAGGTTAAAGAAAGTTCTTGTTTATTATTTCTTCAAATGTGTTTTCAATTCCTTGCTCTCCCTTTATTGTCCTTCAGGTACCTCTATGATGTGACCACTGGTTTGCTTAATATTGTCCCAGACTATCCACATTTTTAATTTTTCTGTTGTTGTTGTTTTGGTTGGGTGTTTTCTGCTACAGTATCTTCTAATCCACTGATTCAATCCTATGTTTCATCTAATCTACTGTTCATTCCCTCTAATGTATTCTTCATTTTAATTATTGCATTCTTTATTTCTGACTGGTTCTTTTTTATGTTTTCTATCTTCATTTTCATGTGTTCTATCTCTTAAAGTTCTCCCTAAGTTAATTGAGCATCCTTATAAACAGTGTTTTAAGCTCTGCATCTGGTAGATTGCTTGTCTCAATTTTGATCAGTTCTTTTCCTAGATTTTGTTCTGTTTTTTTATTTGAGACATGTTTCTTTGTGTCCTCATTTTGGTTGCCTCCCTGTGTTTGTTTCTATGTATTAGGTAGGGCTGCTCTGTCTCCCAGTCTTATCAGTGTGACCTTATGTAGTAAGTGTCCTGTGGGGCTCAGTGGTACCATCTGCCTAGTCACCTGAACCAAGTACTCCCAATGTGTCCCTTGTGAGAGTTGTGTGTGCCCTCTCATTGTAGTTGAGCCTTGGTTGCTATTGAATATCAGTGGGAAGAACTGATCCTAGGCTGACTGGTTATGAGGACTGGCAGTGACTACAGTAGAGGAACTGTTGTGCAAGGGCTGCCCCTATAGAGCAGGGTTTACTTTAGCATGAATCTGGTACCTGCCAAGCCTGGCCTTTGGGTGTGTAATCCTTGGAGGTGGTTGGGTGATGCTCCAGCTAATCTAAAGCTGGTCACTAACTGTGCCAGCCCTGAGGACCACAAGCCAAGGTTAGCCACCACCTATGTGCTGCCCTGGGCTACCTGGCATGAGCCACAAAGCAATCCACAGGTGGCCTCCATCTTCAGTGGGCTTGGAGGTACCTTGAGAAGCCAAGACATGAATCATCACTGGCTGTCACTAGTGCCAGGCTTGAGGCTGTTCAGTCAGAGGTATAAAACCTGCTGAAGCCAGATGCTGCTTATTTGAGCTTTGTGCACCTTTGAGAGGTTTTAGTAATGTTTGCAGCATAACTCAAGACAGGCAGTTTTACAGAGAAGTCACTAGAAGTGGCTTGAGTGGGTCCAAAGGTTGGGTAGGACAGTGTCTCAGAAAATCAGGGCAAATAAATAGTGTTAGCCAGATTGATGCTCTGGCTCTGGCTTAGCTCAGATGTGGCTTTTGCCTGTGTCTGCATGCAGGGAGGAAGAGGGCTCAACAAAGACACAGTGGTTTCTGCCAGCTCCTTCATCAAGAAGAAAGCTACCACTCCAGCCCTCACCCTGAAGCCAGATAATTCAGTTCTTCTCCATGTAGGCTGACCAAGACATCCCATTTTAAATAAGACAGAAAACAATGGTATTGTCCCATTTCAAACAGTACATACAGTCAGCCTACTGACACTTGAATTTAGCCCAGTAAGACTAGGCTGACCACACATACAGTTTGAAATGGGACAGTACCATTGTTTCCTATCCCATTTACAATGGGACATCTGGTTAGCCTTCCCATAAGTCCCTGATGCCTTTTAAGCTGCTTCCTCAGTACTGGAGCTCAGATCCAATGAGCTGTCGGTGAGCAAGTCCATGTGTGAGTGCTTTAAGAAGAGTGCTTAGGGCTGTAGCTGCCCCCAGGCTCACTCAGCCACCATCTCTGCTGGTTTTCACAGCCAGAACTCATGGGAACTTCTCATCCTGGTACTAAAACCCTGGGCTGAGGAGCCTTGTATGGTTCTAGGACTCCTCACTCCAGCAGAGGTGACCTCAACAGCTGAAATATCCCTCCTGATTTTTAATGGTCACACAAGGCTATGGGTCCAGCCAATTCCACGTCTCTGTCCCTCCTACCAATCTTAAGGTAGCTTCTTCTGTATGTTCTTAGTTGTATGGCTTCTGTTCAATTAGACTTCAGACAATTCTCAATAATGGTTGTTCTTTAGTTTAGTGGTTATCTGATGCAGTCCTGAGAGGAGGTAAGCACAGCATTTACCTACTCTACCATCTTTATCATTACTTGAGTTTGGGGTTGCTAAATTTTTATACGTAAAATAAAATACCACCAGTTTTGTTTTAAACTTGAAAATAAAAGACATGGCACAGTGCAGAGAAAGTACACAATAAATTATAACTAGTATCATTATTATTTTACAAAGAATGCTCTGGTAAATACAAGAAATAACTAAATTAGGACCATAAGTCTATGATCTACATGCGCTAACAGTGCTTCTCAAACTCTAATGTGCATAGAAATCATCTGAGCTCCTGTTAAAATTCAAGTTCTGATTCAATAGATCTGTGTGGTTCCTGAGATTCCCCACTTCTAACAAGCTCCTAGGAAATTCTAATGCTGCACATCTGTGGACCACACTTTGAGTAGTAAGGCTCACTATGAATATGGACACTGAATCATTACAATGTTATTGATTTATAAAAGACAGAAGTTCCATTAAAAACTTTACACAAGGAGGCACCAGCAAGAAAAGTAAAATAGGGGAAGCCAGGATGGCTCAGTGGGTTAAGTGCTCACTTTGCAGCCCCAGGGACTGAGGATCAAATCCCCGCCTCAGCCCGTGAGGACCCATATGCTGAACTGGGGAGTGCCCCCAGTTCAGTACTCACTGGGGTGAGACCCCGGCCCAGTTCCTGCCCTGTGCAGCCCTGCGCCCACCTGTGGAATAAAACTATGTAGAAAAACCAATGATGTGCAGCTGTGGAGACTGTTCTGGGCCCTCCCCCTTCTCTATCTCTGTCTCTGTATCTCTCTCTCTGTCAAAAACAATAAAAATAAATCTTTAAAAGAAAAGTAAAATAGAAAAAGTCACCTTTCATAAACCAATTAATCTCTTTAGGTTTCAGGAAAGAAAGAATTTGCCTAAACTTCCTTTCTACTAAAATTTTTTTATGTTTACTTAAAGCTCATAACCATATTTTCCTCAACTTCAAATTTCTGATTATCTGTAATGGTTACTTGGACGCTTTGCTGACATTTAGAAGCAGTGAAAAGGAAAGCTCATCCTGTTTTAGATGATGAGTGTTATGGACTGAATGTTTCCCTAAAATTCATAAGGTGAGTCCCTAACCCCTAATGTGATGGTATTTAGAGAGAAAGTCTATGGGAGGTAATTAGGTTTACGTGAGGTCATATGGGTAGTGCCCTCATGATAAAATTAGTGTTTTCATAAGAAAAGCAAGAAACATGAGAGTTCTCTTTCTCTCTTCACATGTAAGGATACAGTGAGAAGACAGTTGTCTATAAGCCAGAAAGAGAACCTTCACCAGGACCTGACTATGCTGTCACCCTAATTTGGGATTTCTTAGCTTCTGGACTGTGATAAATATCAGTTGTTTAAGGCCCTTAGCCAATGATATTTTGTTATAGCAGCCCTGGCTGACAAATACAATGAGGATACTACAGAATAAAATAACAGAACTAAGCATACAGATTTATCTTTGATGGGAATTCTTTGTAAAGTTTTTTTACATTAGTGAGAATTTTTTAGTATAATTTCTAATAAGGTGCTTTAGCAGTAGATGGGACAGGAGGAAGTCATCAAATATAACTCTGTCATCTTTCAGATGAAGAAGCTGAGGTTCAGAGGAGGCTCCTGACTTATCCCAGCTCACTAGTATCATCCAAACAAAAACAAAGACTCAGTTTTCCTAAGTCCCATTCAAGTTGCCTCTTAAGTTTTGAATACTTTTTTTTCTTTAATGGAATCCTCATTCTGCTTAAAACTATGTTATTATTAATTACCATGAGGTAATATTTAACCCTAAAAAAATGCCAAGCTGAGATACACAAACATACAGAGGGTGCTTAAAAACTGTATACACATTTTAAGAAATAAAAAATCTGTATTAAAATTGTAATACTCAATATATACTTATAACAAAAGATGAATACAAGTCACGTTTGCACATTTGAGTTCTGCAATTACAACATGTGCTCAAAGTGGTTACCATGTGTCCAGACACTTCTGATTATGTTGAACTACTGCTTGAGTGACACTGACCAAAGTGTCCATTTGTATTGCTGCACATGGCATTTCAATTTACCACGCATCTCAAACTTATCACGAATGCATGCAATTGTTAGGCATGTTGGAGGATCTGTTGCACGCTCACACCTCCATCATCACTGTACTTCCACATCATTCTTGAATTTCAAATACGACTTCAAAATGGTCTTGCACTCCTCAAATGACAACCATGCGTCTGCCATTTTTTTGACTGTCTTGTCTGTCACATGGTGACACTAGCATTTACTTGATTAATGCCATCTTTTGAGCGAACATAATACTACACATTGCTACCATACTCCAATTCAACTTCAAAAAATAATACATAGATAGCATTGCTTAACATGTGTAGACATTTTCTTGGCACCATATATATATATATTATCCATGTAATCATCCTTGTTATATTGACAATGGCTAGATTTTTACCTGACAGTATATATATAATGACAGATGTGCCCTGATTAGTCAGATGATATTTATTTGGTTTCCAATGGTCCCATAGATTTAGTCTAAGATAAAAACAAGCAAAAAAAAATAATGTACCTTTCTCCCTGTGCCAGAATTTATAGTCAAATGCTTAAAACTTCCATTAAGTCCATGACATTCCATCATCTTCCCAACAGTCCTGTAGTTATTCCAATTGAAATAAAGAAAAACTCACTGTTCTGGGAGACCACCTCCTATAGGGCTGGCTCAAGAACTCCATTTTTTAGTCTGACCTTGAAAACTAAGACAAGCATCTTCAATACTGCAGAGGTTTCGTCAAATTCCTACTGTGCAAAGACCATGATGCTCTGGCTTAAAAGCTGAAAATAGCATCCTTTCAGCGGCTCAGTTGAACCTTCCATCTGATTTAATGGAGTAAAACTTCAGGATGGCTTTCAAAGTCTTCTGATCTGACTAGTGTTTCATGTCTCTAAGTCCACCACAACTACAAGAACAAAGTTGGCTGTCTATCTCCAGTTAGTATAAAAAAGTCTCGGCTCATGACCCCGCTGATCAGAAACCTTGATGACACAATTGAACAAGCCTCCATCTTCACCACTGATGTGAAAGAAGACGGTTGTTCTTCTGAAGGATACACAATGTGAAACATGACTGGCAAGTTTTCTCCATAAACAGAACAAATCTATCCCTCACAGAGCTGCCTTTATTTGAGCAAGACATTTGCAAAGCTTAGCGTCTCCTTGAATCTATTAGAAACCCTTCCTTGAGTGAGGAAACAGACATTGTAAATGAACCATGACTCAGAAACCCCCTTGTACCAGAAAATATTCTTCAGATTCCAGAGGCATTTTATGTTCTATTTTCCTGACATACTAGTTCTAGCTATCTGATTCATTTATTTTTTTGTTTAATGTTTTAACCAGTTTCTGTAGATTATTGCAGTCAAACAAGTGATTCCTTTCAGGGTTAAGGTTGTGTTTTTTTTTTTCCTCCTTCTAACTTTGGAAGAGTTTCAGATTCAGTTGAAGGAAAGGCTCTGTTATATACTACAGAAACACCCAATGCCATATATTCAGCTGAGCTACAATAAGAAAAGCCAGACCCTGAGTCCCAAGGTAAACAGAGGGAAAGGAGGAAAATTAAAATTTAGTGTTCATTTTCAGAAACTTCCTACTTGCCTACACCTCAGATAACCAGTTGGAATCAATGAAAATGTACACATTTGTAGAAAAAAAAATCTAATTCTCTTGTCTCAGAGGACCTTGCAGCACTTTCGATTTTTATGTCCTACACAGACAACTTGAATGGCACCAGAATAAGTCATCAGTTAAGAGAGAAGAAATGTGCATTTCTGGCTTTTATAGTAGAAAACAGAACTATCAGAGCTATGAATCACAAATTCAAGTTGCCCATGAACATGACCTGTATTTAACATATAGGTATTCTCTCAAATTCTATCCAAATATGGCCCTTAGTTTTTAACATGAATCAATTTTTTTTAATAATTATGACTTTGATCCAGAGATTCTATTTTTACAAACAAGACTGTATATGAAAATGTATCTGATAAAGAAACAACTATACAGAACATTTGATGAGCATTTATTCTGAACCAGGCATTGGCCTAATGACTTTATATCCAGGGTCTCAGCACAACCCTATGAGGTTTATCCTACCACTATATCCACATTAAAGCTGATGAAATGAGTTTATGAAAAAGTACCTTGGTCCATCGGTAATCAGTGGGGCATATTTAAAAGCCCATACTCTTCACCACTATACTGCATTGTTTGTGAGTGTTACAGCATTCTTTATAATAATGAAAAACCTTAGCAAGCAAATGCCCAACAATAGAAGCTTTTGGAAAATAAACACAATGAAATTCAACACTGCCATATGTTGAAGGATAGTATTATACAATATGAGAAAATGTCTATAGCAGATTGAGTGAAAAAATAAAGCAGGTTGTCAAAACAGACAGCAGAGAGTTATGCCCTTTTGAGATGTAAGGTTTATACAGAGGAAAAAATCTGTAGATACATACCCAAAATGTTAGAAGTGGTTATCTCTGAGGGTAAGCTTATGTGTGATATTATTCTTTACTATTCTTTTGTATTTTAACAGTAGTCTACATGGAAAAGGACAAGAACCATATGATATTGCTCATATGTTGAGATATAAAAAAGAAAGCAACAAATTAGCAAGCAAAACAAACAAATTCATAGATACAGACAATAGTATGGTAGTCATCAGAGGGAAAAAAGAGGGTGAGTGAAGGTTGAAGAAGGTAAAGGGGTAAAGTATATGGTGACAGAATAAGAACTGACTGGATGGTGAGCTCAAAATGCAATACGCAAGCGACGTATTATAGAATCGTACACTTGAAACTTACATAATGTTTTAACCAATGTCACCCCAAAAAGTTTTTTAAATACTTTGTAATAAGTATCACAGAAATACTTTTCCTTTTGAAAAAATTAGTTGATAAAATGGCAGCCATAAAGCCACCCCCACAAATAGCTCTGCTAACACAAAAATGTAATGTTGACTGAGTCTGTTCCATCCATCGTGTTAATAATACAGATTTTTCTAAAAGCTCATGTGAGAACTTCAGCTAAAATATTTTCATAAACTTAGAGAAAAAAGTCATCAGCTTTTCCCTGATGATCCTACAAAGTAAAAGCATATTCTTGGGAGACACAATTATATGTGAAAGTCATTTAATGTATTGAGGTGCAGCCCAAGCTCAAACTTATAGCACAACATCAAGATGGTGGAAATCTAGACAGGGAGACTGGGACATTGGTAAATGACATCACTGTGTTCGCAGCAGATGCCTAAAACTTCCAAACATGTTGGTAACCTAATGTTCACTCTCCACCCTTCTCAGTTAACTCATGCTAAAAAGTGTTTTTCACCTAGAAATCCATCTGATTTGAAGTGAATGAATAGTTTTCTGCACTAATAGCATGAAACATATGAGAGCCAGTTTATAGCAATCACAAGTTTAGTAATTACGGAAGTATTCATAAAAGGGCTAGAAGAGTTATTACAGCTAATATGAGATTAATTGAGCTGTGCATGGAACAGAGAAAATTATGCAATAGAGTCCTGAAAGTCTCCCTTCCAAATATGAAACTATAAAATACTGATGTCATGTAGCCATCTAGTTAGTAACATAGGCAAGTGGAGAATATGGGAGGAAAAGATTGGTACTGAATGAGTATCTACTGACACTACCATATAGTATCTGGTACACAGTAGATATTTATTATATATATATAAAATCTTCATGAAAACCCTATTTGGAAAAAATTATTCAACCCTCAATTTATAGGTGAGGACATTGGGAATAAGTGAGATCTATACTCAGTCCTATATTTTTTCCACTGGGCCACATTTCTTCAGTAACAAGCATGCATATAAAACAGAGAGCTTTGCACAGTGTGAATACTTTTTCAAGCCTCTTCTATTCTTAATTTTTTCTCATTATTCACTTTTCTTCAGATGTTACAGAAATGCTAATAATTTACTTTTAAATAATTTACATTTTTAATCAAAATCATAATATTTAAACTCATACAATCATTTAAAGTCACAGAGCTACGCTAGTCTCTGTTTTCTTTATCAAATGCTATTCTTTTTAGTTCTTAATGCAGTATAAGAGTTTTGTATTTTTGTTGAGGTAAAAGATCTTCACTTTATTAGATGGGTTCAGGTATCTAACGACGTCAGACACAGAGTTGTCATATATACTACAGAAAAGATATTTTCACTCCTTTATTCTCATCTCAGTCTAAAAGGAAAGAAAACCTTTACAAATATTTAAAAGAAATCCACTATTTTTACTGACTATAAACAGTTTTAAAGCTGACTCTTATCAATTTAGATATGAAAAGGAAGGAAACCTGTGTTGACCAAAGTATCTTGGTGAACCTGACATGGTTAAACTAATGGACACCTCAATTGAGATATGAGTAAAACTCACTCTAAGTTATTTGCAGCAACATCTTGAACAGAAGATGGAATAGCCAAAGAGAATATTTATTAAAATAAAAAGCATCATATCACAGAGGTGAGTTTTAAGATTATTACTATCTTTTCTACCATTATAATTTGTTTTCAGGGCAAAATGTGTGTATTTGAATGTTATCTACAGTAGCAACTAAAGAAATAAAGAAATCAATGAAGAGGTGAATCAAATCATTATGGGCTGAATTGTGTCTGCCCCTCCCCACTGCCACCCCAATTTATATGTTGAAGTCCAAACTTCCAGTATCTCAGAATGTGACTATATGGAGAATAGGGTCTTCAAACACTTAACTTAAAAATTTGGTCACTAAAGTGGGCCCTAATCCAACATGCCCCCACAACAAGAGGAGATTAGGATACAGTACACATGCACTGTGAAAAGACCACATGAGGACCCAGCAAACAGGCAGGTATCTATCTGCAAGCTGTGGTGAGAGAC
>PVKE010041103.1:0-14315 GCA_004027555.1 Craseonycteris thonglongyai | reverse complement strand
TACAGGGCCATGATCACTGAGAATTCAATTCAGGTTTGATTGATTTCCGAGAAACAGAACCCAGCTGGGTTGGAACATTCAAGAGGACACCTCAGTAATAATCATGATCCAAGTATTGTTTATGATTTTGCTTTAATAAATATGCTTCAATTCTGATTGAGTAGGTTATTATCTATTTTAAGGAGGTCTCCTTAAGTGTACTAAAGTAAATTAGCAATACCAAGGATTTAAAAATATTAGTTTCTAATAAAAAATGATCCAATTTTTGTGATTTTACCATGCTGAATAGAGATACTACAATGTGCTATGTATTATTAAACATGGCAATAAACAGAAGAGACAAAATTCTTTGTCATAGGGCTTTTGTTCTGGTTGGGGAGGGAGTGTCATGGAGGAGACTAACAGAAACCAAGTAAAATATAAAGTATATCAGATGTTAAAAGCTATAGAGAAAAATGCAACAGGAAATAAGGACAGGATATATGAGAAGGGGTTGCAATTTTAAACAGTATTATTAGGGGAGGTACCCATAAAAAACTTGAAGATGTGCAAATTTTTGAATATGCATATTTTCAAAAATTACAAAAAAATTAGTAAATATTAAAACTAGCTATCAATTATTAGTGAGTAAAATAGGTGTGCACATGCACACACACATACACACACAATCTAGCATTTATTATTCAAACTGACTACCAACTCTAACCATCTATAAAAATAAAATAAGTTTGATTTTATGTTTTTTGTAGAACTATAAGGACATGGAATTTAGCTATCATTAATCTCTCTCTCTCTCCCTCTCTCTCTTTCTTTCTTTTGTTTGCAGACCTCCCACTGCTTATCTCAGTAATAGAACTCTACAATAAATTTTGACTTGAAAGATTTCAGGATATCATGAAAATGGGAATGATGAATGAAGGCTATGAGATGAGGAAAATATTTGGCAAGTCTTGTAAAGCACTTAGAACAAGCTTTATTAAGTGTGGCAGAATCAGATGATCATTACTGTATTTATTTTTATCTGGGGTCAAACATAATTAAAATAAAACATTTTCTGTGGGTTTCTGAATTAGCCTAACAATTTATTGGTCTCCAAAGATCTTTGTAGATGGCAATTTTGGCATAGAGTTCTAAAAGAGAGCTCTCCAGATCCAGAAATAAGATGGAAAATAAGTTGTTTAAAAACTAAGCAAAGAAAGTCCCACGAAACACCATGAGAGAATGTTTTGTGACATATTGAGTATTCAGTTGAAAAGTGCTATCAGTGATTTTTATGGCAGGCTAAGTCCTAAAATGTCCAGTTTGTCATGGTTTAGAACTGCAAAGATAAGGAAGAAATGTAGCTGCCCTCTTGTGGCCAAATTGGTGTCTTTTCTTTCTTTTCTTTTCTTCTTTCTTTCTCTGTCTCAATACTTGCAGGAAACGATAACTCCTCCCAACCCCAAGAGCTGTGAATACAATAATATAAGAGTAATCACACATTTTAAATTTTGAGATGGGCTCAAAGACCTTCCCCACAAAGCAAGACCCTTTGGGTAAGTCAATACATACTTTTCAGTTGAGCAAAACTGCTGGCTACTGGTAGATTTCATTAAAAGTGTGGCCCCTTCCACTGTAGTCCAAGAGAAGTCATCTGAGATTTCTGGGAGCATTGTTTTTTTAATTATTATATTTTATTGTTAAATTTAATGGGGTGACATTGGTTGGTAACAATTAGATAGTTTCCCGATGTACAACTCCACATCACATCACCCATGCATTGCATTATGTGCCCAGCTCTCTGGGAGCATTTTTTAAGAATGAAAACCTCAAGTCTACAGATACTTTTATGGAGGAAGCAGTGAAAGTGAACTGCAGGGACAGACATAGGAAATAACAACAGAAGGGCTTTGGCAAATCTCAGCTGGATAATCAAGGCTAAGTCACTTAACCTGAGAATTTATATTTCAGTTTCCTCATACGTAAAATGAGAGAATTCAAAGGCAGCTTCCAGGATCCCCTTTAACTCTAAAACTATAAATATATGAGTTGATGGACAGGGCAAACTGTTTTTCTGTCTCTGGAACTTTGTTTCTTTCTCACTATGTGGCTTCATGATTAGTGAACTAAAGAGCCATTAGGGGAATTGTGTGATGAAACCTTTGAAAACTGCATGGCCGTGGGGATATTTGTAAAACTGCCCCATTGGCCTGGTGAGAATTTTTCAGTTTATTCATACAAGTACTGAATTTATTAAGTATCTACTATGTGCTATGCATTTATTCAAGGTTCAAGTGATACAATAATGATGGGGGAAAGGATCCTTGTTTTCAATGTGATTATAGTCTTTAAAAATTAAATCCAATCATTTTTATCTGGCTTTACACAGTTTGCTTTTATGTTAATGTGATTCTGAAAATAAGGGGAACTTACTTTAAACTTTAAATGTCTTCGAAGACCTTCTAGGTGGGATTGTCTTGAAGCTTAGCAAAACTCTCAGTAAACTTAGGCAAGAACTGGGTCTGGAATCAAAACTTTGAGGTCAGGGGAAGTGCTCCCTTTGGTGAGGCTTCTAGTGGAAGAGGTGTGTCTGTCTGGCTAAGCTTTGGTCATTCTGAAAACTGTTCTTCCATGAGCCGTTTTTTAACATAAAAGGAAATCTTAGTAAATCCCATATGTTTTGGAAAATGTCTTTTCTATACTGCTTTTATATTTATACCATGCTGTAAAATGGTTAATTCAAAAAGAATGATTATATGTTAAATGATTTATACTTTTACTTAAGATTTTTATTTTATAAAATCTTGTTTTGTTTTCTTATCAAGTCTTTGTATGTACTCCAATGTGTAAAATAAAGAAACAATCATAAATTTTGGAACATTAATTGTTCTGGGTCTGAGAAATCTTAAGCTATATATTACTAAAATGAAAGTTGAATTATGTCGTCAGTTATATGGTCATACACATGTGTGCCGTGATCAGGCTATAGGCTCTTGATAGAAATGATTACTCTAGATTACGAGAAGATCTGGGAGGACCTCTTGATGACACAGTTTTTTTCCTGTTGCCTTGGTATTTTCGGAATACTTTATACATCATCTACTATATGTGTCTTTGTTTTAGGTTAGAGCTTGGTTAGATAGAACAATTGAACTCTATTCAACTTGGCAGTGTACAGAGCTTGGAGTCCAGTGATTTGTCTTTAGGGTGGTGTTTAGGTAATAACAAAATATTTCAGAATCATTAAGGGTATTAGAAGAGGGAGTTTGGGAGTGGTTAAAATGCTTTGTGTACTCCTAAGAAGAAAGGATAGAAGAGATTAGAGGAAGAAAATGGTTTTAAAAATTTTACTTAGAGATTTTTAAATATAGCAAACATTACTGTAGGTTCATAATAAAATAAATGATCACAAACTGGTAAAAAGATGAGGCTTGTTCTAATCTCAGTGTAATAAAACTGAGAAGGTAAAACAACAACAAAAAACAATTCACATTTATAAAGGCAGGGTCACTGATGAGTAATGTTAGAGCTCCCTCTTGGCCAAAGATAAATCTATTAAGAAGACTTTGAAATAAATACAGGGTGTGTGATATTATTTTAATACAAATGATGATATTATAGATTACTTCCTTAAATGTGATTTTCAGATAAATAGGCTCTGAGGAAGGTAGTCTGAAGTCTTGGAAAGAGCAAAGATTGAATTCAGAATATGCTGGGTCAGTTTACTCTGTGGTCTGAATTACTTGTAAATCAAGGTGTTTCCTCTTCTCTTACAGGCTTGCGCAGAAAAGGCTCTATGCCATCCCCTCCCCACATTTGGTAGGTTTCTAGGAGAGTTTTGCTATACGTATTCTCAACTTACAATAGGGTTGTGTGCTGATACGCCCATCATTAAATTGAAAATATCCTAAGTGGAATATACATTTTATATACCTAACCTACTGAACATAGCTTAGCCTTGCCTACTTTACATATGCTCAGAACACAATATTCAAAAAAGGCTGGCAACAAAGACTAGACTATTGGTTGTTTACACTTGTGATGGCTGGAGCTGCAGCTGGCTGCCACTGCTGAGTACTATGATAGAGTATCTTACCCCATATCACTAGCCTGGGAAAAAGATCACATAATTCAAAGTTTGACATGGCTTTTACTGAATGCATATTGCTTTTACACCATTGCAAAGTAAATTTTAAGTCAAACCCTGGTAAGTTCAGGACGGTCTGTATATTTATCTGCTTTTCAAGGTCATGCCAATCAGCAACTCCTCAAGAGCTAAAAGAATAAAATAATCGTTCAGATGTTGCTTGAGTTAAGCAGTACACAAAAATTTAAACTACCTCTTCTAGCTATGCCAAAAGAAAAAAAAAAGAAGAAGAATAGTTTAGCATTAAGGCAATGGGCCTCTGCCCCATGAACTATATAGGGAAACCTGCATTTTTGGCTTTTTGCGGGGGTTGCAGGGGACTGGAGAGCAGGAATTTACAATTCCTGTACATGTGGCTCAAAGGCTTATTCAAGCATAAATAAGTGGTTCTGATTTGAACCTGGTTGTTGATTGTTTTTTACTCAGACCTCTCCTGTGTTCATTTGTTCCTTCATGTCATTCAAACATTTTAACCACTGGGTGGACCTTATTGAACATAGTTTATATACCTTTATGGAGAACACATTTAGAGCATTGCCTAATTCTGGACCACAAGATCAAATGTGTGTGCAAGTTAGAAGTGCAGCAGACCCTACCTAATACAACTGTGAACACTGGCAACTGCAGTGAAGTAGAGATCATGTGCTCAGGCCAGAATGTAGTCACCAATCAGCAGCTTGTTGTTACACCAATGTGGATTGAGTATTCCCAGCTATTTCAACTTTTTTGAAGGAAGTCACAAATGTAGGTTTCAATGTGAATTCTCCTGATTTTTAAAACACCATGCAAACCAAACAAGGCTCCTTAGCTGAGGACTGCCAGTTTGTATACTCTGATTCCAGTTGTGGTAGCTCCTCTCTTGTGATCTGTCTCCTAACAAAGAACTAGACAACCTGGGTACAAATTATAGCCCCAATACATACTAGCTGTGTGACCTTGGCAAATTTCTTGGCATCTCTGTGCCTTAGTTTCCTCATCTATGAAATGAAGATGATAATACTAGCACTTATAGGGTTTTAAAGGAGAATCAAATGATTATATATATATATTGCTTAGAATAGTGCCTAGGACATGGTAGGTGATATTGAAGTGTTTAATATTAGATGTTTAATATTAGAGTCTCCTCTGTGTCCTCACTGTGACACCTGCGAGGCCTGGGAAGAGAGGAGATAGAGAATAGAAAAGGGGAGGAAATAAACCTTTATTGAGACCACCTGTGTACTAGGAATTGTGCCAGATGTTTGTACAACATTTTCTCATTTAATCGTCATGCAGACTCATGAGGTAGGTGTCATTTCCAGTTTACAGCCAAGAGAACTAACAGTCTATGAGATTTAGCAACTTCTTTAAGGCAGAGTTGGGATTTGGACACTTAAGTGGATCTGATTCCAAAACCCATCATTTTACCAGAGAGCTTACCATTCTGGACCCAGGGAGATTTGTGGTGGATTTGATGCCTGACGGGACCCTTTTTACAAAGAGATTTAAGAGAAATTGCCTTCTAAATGTATCAACTTGGGTCCAGATTAATTCAGAAGAGCTTTGTTACCCATAAACCTAAAAGCAAGCATGAGCCCCTTGAGAGCAATGACTGGGTTTTTGCTCAATCTGAAGCTCCCAGCATGTCCAACAAGTTCAAATACAAAGGAACAAAAGAAGGACTCAAAAATATGAGACCCTCAATCTACATGGTTTTTGGGAATCTAGACACAATATGCAATGCCAAGTCAACTCCAGGACAGGTGTAGGCCCGTAATTACTGCCTCAAAGCCATCAAAACGTTACAAAACCTTGGCCTACTTAAGTGTTTCTTGTGGTGTCAATGAATAGAATTAGAGTGGATGGGAGGAGTGGAAGCACATATAAGAGGAAGGAAAAAGAAAGGGAGAGAATAACGAAAGTGGGAATTCTGCCTGTAGACATAAAGAGAGTGGGGGTGTGAAAGGCAAAAGGCGTTCAGCAAACTTTCTGTCAGCTGCATTAGATGACCTTAGGCTCAGGTGAACTTCCCAAATCAGGACAATAAAAAATTATACACGACAGTTCTTTCGGAAAAGCCCTTTTCATCTCAGCATGCTCTGCTTTTAGATTTCTGAAAAGCCCTTTTCATCTCAGCATGCTCTGCTTTTAGATTTCTGTTTTCAATAGCTTTTGTTTTTGGTACATGGAATAAAATAGTATGAGAAGTTTACTTAAAAGAGTATCTGCTATTATAAATCACAAACTCCCAATTAGGGCTTAAGTCACATCTATCTATAATTCTGAAGTATAAAGTATAAAGATCTTTCTGTTGGCTGGGGATGTTTTTAAAAGGATTTTAAATTTCTCTTTCATCTGAGAAGTTTGAACATCCATAGATCTTACTAATTCTTGCCTCATTGACTTAACTGTGTTAGAAGTCAGTGAAATTACCAAAACCACAGAATAAATGATTAATAGGTCTGTTTTCAAGAATGAAGTAGAAAACAAACAAGCAAATAGAACTACAGTTCCCACTGTCTCCCTAAATCACTTTGATCTCTGTTTCCCCCCATATTACAGGTACTGTCAGGTCTGCTGCAGCATCACTTTGCTGCCCTCTTTTGTTCTAACCAGATGGAACGCCAGCCCATGAAGGCTGTGCTCCCCGACCTGAGGGTCAGGCAGACTCACATATGGACCTTTGGAATTAATCCAGATAGAGTCACACTAAGCCCATCCATCTGTAGCCAAGCGTTTGTATCTGAATGAAAGTCCAGCTGGTGAAAAGGCTTAATCTGGAGTCCTGTACTGCCTGGCTGAAGGAGCTCTGGCAAGTTTCTTAACCTCTGCAAGTCTCAATTTCTTCATCTGTGCGATGGGAATAATCCTAAAACCTACTTACGTATTTGTGATGATTGAATGAGTTTTTAAGATTTATTTTTATTGTTTTTGACAGAGAGACAGACAGAGAGAAGGGGGAGGGCCCAGAGCAGTCTTCATAGTTGTATATCATCAGTTTTCATCAGTTTTATTCCACACAGGTGGGCGGGGTGCCACACAGGGCAGGAATTGGGCTGAGGGCCTTCTGCACGGGAGGCACGCCCCGTGATCTGGGGGCCAAACCGAGTGCCTCCCACATGGGAAGTTCGAGCTGATGAGAACTGAACTGGGGCCACACCCCCGTTCAGCATATGGGTCCACTTGGGCTGGGGCATGGGTCCTTGGACCCGGGGGCTGCAAGGCAAGCATTTAACTCGCTGAGCCATCTCGGCATCCCTGAATGGGTTTTTATCACATTTCAAAGGCTTAGCGCCATGACAAACACATGTTCCTAATAGTTAATATTAATAAAATGTTCCGGCTTCCCCATGTTTTAGGGGTGATATTGATCACAAGAGCCAGTGATTATATGTGCATTGGAAATAACTCCTTTCAAAGTGCTTTGACTTTGTAAAAGATTTTAAAAAGGTTTGGTGTGGGATTAAGAAACTCTATTCACCACTCTCCAAAAATTAGCCATATGTATTATAGGAAGAATTCTATCCCTTTCTATAAATTATCCAGACTTCTAAAACAGAATGTATTATAGTCTTGCTCCTTTGAGGGAAAAATGGCGTAACTATACAGCAACTATATATAGATAAAACAGTGATTGATTAGATTTACTTTTTTAAAGAAGTAACTTTGTTCCATACTTACTGTTCCCATAGTCTAGGCTATTTCTCATTTTCACTAAATTGGAGACAAAATTGTCAGGCGCAGATAAAAATTTCACAAAGCTTGGTTTTCTTGTTCCTATCACAAAATGTTTTTTAATCAGTAAAAAATACTATTGTCAGTTCTCAGGAACTATTCTTCTCCATTTCCCTGTATCACATTATTGTGGTGGGGAGAACTAATGAGTGTTATAGAAGCAAAATAGAATTCAGAATTGTGCTCTACAATCATACTTTATTTAAAATATGTTCCATCTCTAAGATCTTCCCTTGGTAAGTTTGGGATAGAACAGGATAATATAGCAAAAGGCCACAGGCTTTGGCTCACAACAAACCTGCATTTGAATTTTGGATGTACCACCTATTATTGAGTTTTAAATATATGAATTATTCTAATAAGTTTGTGGAACAAGCAGAGTTCTCAAACTTTAACATGGACCAGAATCACCTTCAAGACAGATTGTGCACACCATTACCAGAGTTCTTGATTCAGTAGGTTTGCTATTTGGCCCAAGAATTTATACTTCTAACAAGTTTCTAAGTAAAGATAGTGATGATGCTGGTCAGAGAAGCATACTATTAAAACCAATAGGACACAATATGTGCAATAAATTAGTTTCAGATGAGTATAGAGTTAGGCCAGAGTTTCTGTATCCATAAATGGAAAGACTATTGATTTGGATGATTTTCTGTGAAAATTAGAGCTATTTTATAGTTGCACTCAGACCTTAGTGGGCAGTCAATAAATAATTGAGATTATTCTTTAGTAGGATAGACCTGAATTCAAGTTCAAACTCTGATGATTGATGATTGAGTGATCCATTGTAAATTCTACAACTTCTCAAAGCATTTATGTGTAAAGTGGAAGCTATGGTCTGAATTGTGTTTGCCTTAAATTCATACATTGAAGCCCTAACCACCAATGTGATGGTATTTGGAAATGAAGTTTTTGGAAGGTATTTATGTTTCAGTGAGTTCATAAGGGTGGGGGCCTCATCATGGCACTTGTTTTCCTATAAAAAGAGACTAGATCTCTCCCTCCCTTCCTCCTTCTAGCTCTCTTTCTCCTTCCCACCCCCTCTGTCATTCTCTCCACCAGTAAGGACACAGCAAGAAGGTGACCATCTGCAAGCCAATGAGGAAAGTCTCTCCAAGAACCTAATTCCCTGGCACCTTTGTCTTGTCCTTGTCCAGAATTGTGAGAAATAAATTTCTGCTGTTGAAGCTACCTAGGATCTGTATTTTGTTATGGCAGTCTGAGCTAATACAGTGGAGATAATCCCTACTCTGTAAATTAGGGATACAATTAGATGCTGTGTGTATAGAGCTTGGAACATTGCTGGCTACCTGTAGTAGGAGGCAGCTAATAAGGATTAGCATTGTTATTTAATAATTACAGTCATTACTATGCCCTTTCTTCTAATTCTTTTGCTAGGAATTCCCCAAATCTGATTGCAGGCATGTGGCTGAGATGATAGGTAGTGCGAGCTGATTTACATCACTGCCTTTCAACTTTGTTGCTAATAGATTAATATCTATCTAAGCATCTCAGCTTTGGACCAGCACATACTTGTATTTATATAAGAGCAAAACTGTTATCAACCTTCTTTCTGGGTTCAACCTGTCCTGGAAAGTAAGCCATCTTGTGTGTCTCATTTTCTGGTGATGTTCCTTTCTGCAGAGTATACTGGTCAGTTGTTTCCTGGGTGGTATCTTGAACATGTGTTTCCCATTAAAGTAGTAACTACAGAGTGGCAACTGTGAATCTTTTTTGGCTTGTGCTCATGTTCTGATTTCTTCTTCTGTAATTAGCCTGGAGTGGAAGTTTTTGGAAGAAGGGAGGGGGAAGCTTATTTACGAATTGAAAATTGGACCTGATACATATGACACTGGGTTAAATTGCTCATACTTACTTGTGATAAAAACTTTCCCCTGATTCTTCCTCTCCCATTAAAACTTCCTCTTTTATTAGTAGATTCCTCAGGCTTTACATTTCTACAATTGTCAAGCATCTAATTTTGTTTCATAAGTCATTTGAGAACATTAAATACTTGATTGAATCTTTAACAGTACAAAAAAGTGAAGTCAAATTCTTCTGATTATTTTAGGGACAAGATTTTATTATGGCAAATAACATTTAGAAATCACCTAAATAAGAGTGAACAAGATATTGGGGGGTGGTCACTTTTAATAGTTTTTATTGTTTTACTTATGTAAAAGATACGTGCAGCCACTCTGGAAAATGTTTAGCAATTTTTATAAAGTTAACCATACATGTACCATGTGATCCGGTAATCCCGCTCCTAGGTATTTATTCAAGAGAAAAGAAAACTTAAGTTCACAACAAACTTGTACTCAGATATCTATACCAGCTCTATTCCCAATTGCCCAAAACTGGAAGTAACTCAAGTATCTTTCAGTGGGTGAGTGTATAAACAAACTGGGATATATTCACACTGTAGAATACTACTCATCAGGGAAAAGGAACAAACTATTAAACTGAGCAACAATTTGGATGAATCTGTAAGGCACTTTGATGAGTGAAAAGTTACATGACAAAGGTTATATGACATTCTTGAAAATATAGAACCATAGCGAGAGAACAGTGGTTTGATAGTGGTTAAAGGTAGGTGGGGGGTTATAAAGTAATAGCTCCAAATAATTTTTGGGGTGATGGAATTGTTCTGTACCTTGATTGCAACATTGGTTCTATAACTCTATACATGTAAAATTCATAGGGCTTTACACCAAAATAAGTCAATTGTACTGTGCTAATTTAAAATAAAAAAGGATTGGTGAGGGGAAATAAGACATTATGTCTCTTTCAGGAATATAAATGATTGTCCCAGTGTGGTATGCAGTGAGGTTTTTAAATGAGTGCTGAGTTGAATCTGTTATGGAATTTCTGTACAGGTGGGAAGTATCAGGAAGAGTTTTATTTTTTATTATTGTGCATAATGATGAGAAGAAGAAAGAGTGGGTTCAATTTTACCCATGGTTTCACATACAACAACAACCAAAAACCATAAGACAATATATTGCTTTAATAATAATCATATTTTTTGCAATCCCTAATCCTCACTACTTATTAACTTTCTGATTTCCCTTGCATTTTCAAAAATGAATTGCATCTGCATTCTGAGTTCGATATGCTTGAGATGGGAAGTAGTTGGGTCAAAAGTAGGAGTTCATTTTCCTTTATACTGCACATCGGCTATTCACATCCTACCATCTGAAACTAATTTGTTGTGTGTAATTTCTTCCATAAAGTTGCTGGAATAAACAATGCATGCACAGCTCCTTAGATGTGTATTCAGCAGGGACTTACTTGCCTGTGTGTGATTTTCAGTTCTCTCGGAGCTTTCAGAAGTACCATCCAGCACTTGAGATGTCATTTGGGTTCTCAGAGGGCCTATTATTTATAAATGAGGGTACTTGTGTGTGTGTGTGTGTGTGTGTGTTTTCTGTGACTGATGTGATATGGGCCATGTTTCTCACTCCCAAATTGTTCCTAAGTCCAGTTCAGTAAGTTGGTAATGGGGAACAGACAGGCCCACTCTATGCCTCTGGTCCAAATAAGCACAACAGAATTGGGATTGTTCAGTCAAATGGGTGAAAAGTTACAGCACTGTGCTTTGTCACTTGTTCCCAGAAAAAAGGGCCCCTCAGATGGTACATTTTCCATGGTGGCAGTTAGTTGCTGGGTTTGGCCTGACTTCACTTCTGTGATGTGGATTGATAAAGCATTTCACAAAGTTCATTGAATGCTTCCACCTCCTATCCTTACTGCCAGGAGCTTTGCTGGGTGATGGCATGACATAGAGGAATAAGACATAGTCCTTCCCACACAACTTGGCAAATTTCTTCACAGTCCTTACAATGCAAGCAAGTCCATTTCAAACTACACATTCCAAACTGCATTTTGCCTCTATCAAAGAGACTATACTATGGCCAACATGAGTCACTTCTAGAGTTCTTTTTTTTCAAAAATTCATATTTTCATTTTGTCCCCGTAATTAAATCAAAATATTAGGCTTAAAGATTTTTCTTCCAAATTTGTATGCTATTATTACACAATATTTTAAAATGCTCTTGTCAGCTCTAGAAACATATTTTTGAGTCCCTCCTTGCAGCACAAAGAGTCCTTCCCCCGGAATCTTCTGGCTCACATGTAAACTTCGGCACGTGGTTCCCTCTTGCCTTATTTCCTTGGATGCCATCAGTTCTTACATTATTTGCAAGTATTTTTGGAGCATCTTCTATACACCAGCCATTGTTCTTAGCACTTAAGAAATAAGATAAAGTCACAAGTTTCATGGAAAGGGGGAAGAAATAGAATAAACAAAGAAATAAAAAATAATTTCAGAGAATGTGAAATGCTGGGAAGAAAATAGAACATGGATGAGATAGAGAAGGTTATAGGGGTGGACAGAATGCATTACTTTTAGACAACTAGTGGTCATGGAAGACTTCTTGAAGTAATCACATTAGATCTGAGTCCATAAATAAGAAGCCAGCTGTGTAAAGATTGAGGAAAGAACATTCTAGAGCAGGTTGTTTCTCTATCAGGTTCTATGCTCTTTATGTTTAAGGGGTCCAATGTTCCCTTCATAGTCAGAATCAATAACCCTAGCCATCCCAGTAACTTTTTTCTTTGCCTGTTGATTCAGAGGCATGAGGGATCCAAAGTGTCTGGGCAACAGTCTTAACTTTCAGTTCAATTGAATCATTGTTGTGTTTCTTGGAGGAAGCATTTCTCCCTTTGGAACTAAGACCTCTAGGCCAGCAGAGCAGAAGGTCGTGGGAACAGGAAACAAAAGTTTTGCTAGTGGGTTACTAAGGGTAATAGTAAGTGGTGCTACTTTCATTTCTACTTTTGATTCCTGGACCCACGAATCCTAGCTATTGGAGAAACAGCACCACACATTGAATACTGATTCAGAGCATATACAGCCTTCTGGAGAAACTAGCTCCAGTCCTACAGGATATTCCCTTCTAGCTGATGCTATAACTGAGTCTTCAAAAGGCCATTCCAACATTCTGTCACGCCAGCTTTTTCAGGGTCATGGGAAACATGGTAAGAATGCCAGGACCCTGAGCCCACTGCTGTACTTTGATCATTATGAAATGATTTCCTTGATCAGAAAAAAGGCTGTGTGAATACAATGCTGTGTGAATAACATTCTTTAAGTCTATAGATGGTAGTTTTGGCAAAAGCACTACATGCAGGAAAGGAAATCCATATCCAGAATAGGTGGCTATTTCAGTAAGAAGAAAACACTGCCCCTTCCATGATGGAAGCAAACCAATGTAATCGACCTGTTATCAGGTAACTGGCTAATCACTCTAGGGAGTGGTGCCATTTTGGGGACTCATGTTGGTCTCTACTGCTGGCAGAAGGGGTACTCAATTGGGTCAGCCTTGGTGAGTGTAAATCCATATTGCTGAGCCCATGCAAACCCTTTGTTCTTGCCACCATGGCTACTTGGTTCATAGGCCCATTAGGCATGAACTAACGAGATTGGCTGGGGAAAGAAACAGACTAGTATCCACAGAATGAATCATTTTGGTTATTAAAATCTTCTGTTGAGGCCACCTTTTGGTGAACATTCATATGGGAAACAAATATCTTCATGGCTCCGCCCACCCCTCATTCAGAGAGGTCTATTCACATACATCTCCCCCCAATTTCCTTGTCACTAGTATTCCAATCATGTTCCTTTCAAATTAGCCAACATCATTGGCCATAGCCCTTGAACCAGTATATAATTACATTTCTGGTCATCTCTCTTTCCAGCCAAAGTGAACAACTTGGTGCACTGCTTGAATTTCTGCCCACTGGGAAGATTTTCCTTCCTTTGTGATGTTCAAAAAGCGGCTGCAGTGCTGCAGCTATCCTCTTTTGGCTAATACCTGCACATTGTGCAGAACCATCTATAAACCAGTCCTGAATCTTCTTTTCCTCTGACGATTATAAGGAACTCTCCATGAAGCCATAGGTACAGGCTTGGAGGGAGAAGGCAGTGTATTAGGAGGGATGACTATGTGCATTTGGGCCTCTTTTTCAAATAACCTACTTGTACCTTCAGGGCCATTGAAGCCAGAACACATATATACCAGTTCCATTTGTTGATGGAGTGCTGTGGTGCGATGCAAAACTTTATGGCTTTGTGGGTCAGAAAACAATTCATGATGGGAAGCTCAAGTTAAAGGTAGCTTTGTGGCCCATAGTTAAGCATTGAGTCTGTACTAAGGCTCAATAGCCGGCCAAGAGATGTTTCTCAAAGGAAAGTAGTTATTTGTGAAGGATAGCAGGGCTCTGCTCCAAAATCCTAAGGCCTTGTACTGTGATTTCTTTATAGGATCTGCCAAAAGCTCCATACAGCATCCTTATCCATTGACACTTCAAACACCATTGGATCTGCTTGATCACATGGCCCAAGCGGCAGAGTGGCTTGCACAACAGCCTAGTTTTATTGTAGAGCCTGCTCTTGTTCTGGTTCTCACTCAAA
>PVKE010041102.1:0-14314 GCA_004027555.1 Craseonycteris thonglongyai | reverse complement strand
TCTTCAGTGCATATTTATTTCTATTTTACTTTTGACAGATAGAGAGAGAGACAGAGACAGAGACAGCTAGAGAACCGAACTGTGGGAACTCCCCAGTTCAGCATGTGGGTCCTGCCTGGGCCGGAGCCGGGATTCGATCCTCGGTCCTCGTGGCCTCAAAGCGAGCGCTCAACCCGCTGAGCCATCCCGGCTTTCCCTATTACAAATCTATACTAATCAAGATCATGCGTAATTGGCTTAAGGTTAAGACAATGTAGATCAATGGAATAGGGGAGAGAATCTGCAAGTAGACCCACATATATATAAAATCAATTGATTTTTTATAATAATATTATTTTCAGCAAATGATTATTTTCAGTAAATATCTCTGTGGAAGCAATGATACAGTATGTACAAAAATTAGGGAGGGAGCATCAAATATACAGTGATGGAAAGAGAGCTGAGTCTGGGTGGTGAGCACATAATGCAATGCATAAACAATGTAATGTAGAGTTGTACACCTGGAACCTATGTAATTTTTACCAACCAATGTCACCCCAATAAATTTAACAATTAAAAAAAATAAACCTATAAAAGATTAGTTTGGGGAAAGCTGGGGTGGCTCAACGGGTTAAGCACTCACTTTGCAGCCCCAGGGACTGAAGATCAAATCCTGGTCCCGGCCTGTGCAGACCCATATGCTGAGCTGGGATGTGTTTCCTATATGGGGGGCGGGGGGGGCGGGCATCTTGGTTCTCACCGCCCAGTGTAGCCCCTGGCTCAAGGGGGTGTGCCTCCCATGCAGGAAACTCCCAGCCTGGTTTCTGCCCTGCTCGACCAATGCCCACCTGTGTGGAATGAAACCATGTTGAAAACTGCTGACATATGACTATGGAGACTGTTAGGGTCCTTCTCTCTGTATCTGTCTGTGTCAAAAACAATAAAATAAATCTTAAAAAAAATTAGTTTGTAATTACCATAAACATAAACATAAAACTATAAAAACTCTAGAGGAAAACATAGGGAATCTTGAAATAGACAAGGATTTTTTAACCAGGAAACAAAAACCACTAACCACAAAATGAAATATTTGTAAACTATTGTTGCTAAAATTAAAGTCTTCTTCTCTTTAAAAAGACACTGTCCAGAATATGAAAAAGGCAAGTTGCTGCCTGGGAGTGGTGGGAAGAGTCTTTTACAATATCTTTGTCTGAAAAAGGACTTGACGAAGAAACCTTTAAAGAATTCTTACAACTCAGAAACAAAAAGACAAGCTACCAAATTTAAAATTGGGCAAAGGATTTGAACAGACACTTCAAAAAGGACTATACAATGGCCAATAAACACATGAAGAAGATTCTCGATATCATTAGCTGTCAAAGGAATGCAAATTAAAATTATGATGAAGTTATTACTACATACTTACTACACTGGCTAAAAATAAAAAGACTGAATACTAAGTATTGATGAGGATGTGAAACAACTGAAATTCTCATACGTGGTGGATTGAGTATAAAATGTTGCAACCCCTTTTAAAAACAGTTGGGTAGTTTCTTATAAAGTTAAACACACACTTAACATATTACCCAGCAATCCCATTCATAGATACTTACCCAAGAGAAATACAAACCAATATATACAATGTCTTGTATATTCATAGCAACAATAAAATGCTGATGCTAACAACAAACAGACTGTTAGGATCAACATTTTATTGTTGCCTAAAATGTTTGCTTACCTCAAATAATGTATTTTTAGAAATACTTACATCTTTAGTTGAAAGGTTTAATGATTTTTGATACTTTGTTTTATATTTCAGAATCTGTAAGAACATGTAAAAATAATAAATACCCTCTCTTTGGGTCATAATAGTCTTTTAATATTTAGTTTATGACAAGAACATACAGTTATTTCATAACATTTCGAGGCAATAATATGAAATATGTATATATTGATTTTCTTAAACCATAGGTGCACAGAGTGAAATATTAAATTTATATCCTTCCTTTTCCAGACATGTTTTATTTCAAAAAATCACTTGTATGATGCCTTTGAACACTATCCTCACATTGAATATAAAATGTGGTTAAAACTTGGACTTTCTATTACTGCCCGAAAAATCAGGGAACATTTATCTTATGAGGTAAGAGGTGCTTATGTCAACTCATCCTTCTCTCCAAGTGGAATTGCATTAAAACATTATTAGAAGTTACGTATTTAGGGATTTATAACAGGTGTCCCAAAATTCACGCAAGAAGTAATTTTGATAGAAAATACAGGTTTTATAATTAAAAATTGTAAATTTTTATTGATTCATAAAGTATACAGTATAAGGTTATGTATGGAATAGCATATCAGGTAAATGGCCTTCACGGCTTTGCTGGCACATATGCACTCTTTTGTTGAAATTTTCCATGACCATTTTGCATAAATGTGGCTGAATTTCATTGATATAGCACTCAGTTTCCTCCTTCAAGGTGTGGGTGGTCGTGGGCTTGTTGGCATAAACCTTAGGCTTCAAAAAACCCCAAAGAAAAAAGTCCAATGGCCTTAAATCGCATGATCTGGGCGGCCAATTCTGATCACCAAGCCATCAAGATGAAAATGAGCCTCATCGCTAAAGATGATTTTGTTCGAAAAATCAGCATCCACTTGTTGTTGTTCCATAATCCATTCAACAAACTCTATTCACTGTGCGTGGTCAGTAGGCTTCAGTTCTTGAGTCAGTTAAACTTTGTAAGCGTGAAGATGCAAATCTTTCGTGAGAATACGCTGTAGAGAGCTCGAAATGTCCAATTCTTGACCACGGTGCCAAATTGATGTCCCTGGACTCTCAGCAACAGTCTCATGAACTGCTTCAATGTTTTGTGTTGAATGACTTGTTGATGGACGGCCAGAGTGTTTAAGATCACTAATTGATCCAGTCTCCCTAAATTTTTTAATTAATCTCTTCACAGTTGATGAAGTTAAATCACTATTCCGACCATATTTTGTACAAAAATTGTGAACTGTAGCTGCCAAACCTTCATTATTTTTAAAATATTGCTCAACAATGAAAACGCATTGTTCTTTCGTGTAGCGCTCCATTTTTAATAACCCTGAACTGTCAGCTGTCATGCTGTCTTTTTTTTTGTTGGAAACACTTTACCACACAGATGACTCAAAATTCAAATCTTGCGTGAATTTTGGGACATCGTTATTTATAAACAAATAGTGGACAATAAAATTGTGTTTGTCTTGTAGGATTGGACCTACAAGATGCAAAGAAAGCTCAGCAACGTTTATGTAAAAGATATACCAAAGAACACCAAAACTGATATCTATGATGAAACTGTCATTTATGTCATTCTCATACATGGAGCTGTAGAAGATTGTCAGTTACGAAAAGCTTATATGGCACCGTTCTTAATCCCTATAACGTGCCATCAGGTAAGAAATATATATATATATTCTTGTCTTCAGGTCAGTGTGCTATGTATCCAACAATATATTATGTTAGAATAATTGTCACTTTTTTATCTTCTCATCCTTTCTTATACCACTCCATCAACACACACACACAACATAGGTGCCCAAGTTAATTAATTACTTTGGGACTGGGCAGCCCAAACACAAAGCTCTTCCTGTTGAATATCAATAAAGTAGGCCAAGCTGTACATTTGATCACAATTAGTTGTAAATATCAAAAAAGGGCCTACTAATTGTATTCACATATTGCAAAAAGACCACGTTCTCAGGATTGTATCATGAGTACTCTAGAAAGGTTCTGCCAGACCCATGTTGAACTGAGTACCGGTGGTATTTTTCAGCTACTCTGCACATGAATGTAAAACCAAAATGAGAAGCTCTGCTCTGTGAAGAAGGAAGGAAGGAAGCCTGTAGGCATGTGTGTGTAGAGAGGAGTATGTGTGTAGCTGCCTGTGCATGTTGGAAGAATAAAAGAGGCACATGTCGGGAGGAATCAGGGAACATATCCAGCGAGAGAAAGTAAATTGATAGAAAGAACTAGAGTCAATTAAATTAGGCACATATTTTTAAAGCAACTAATATATGACAGAAACAGTGCTAGATGAAAATGATCGAGACAAATGAGACTGCAACTTGCCCTCAAGAGAATCTCAACCTCGTGGAAAGAAACATATAGAAATATATTAAATAAAATATTTATAGCTATGATCAAAATACTTAACAGGGTATAGCTGGGACACAAAAATTATGTGAGGTACGGATGAGAAGAATCCTGAAGTGAGAAATGGGCACAAGAAAATTTTCTAAGTGGAATGCCAGTAACACCAATGTGATGCCCAGTGTAAGGAGGTAAACGTTCTTAACTGTGGTGCTCCCTACCTCTATTCTTGAATACATAATAGCAGAACTTTGTTATGAGTGCCAGCTGGGAATTTAGATGGCCAACTAAGAGATTCATTTGCAAAGCAGTCCAAAACCTTCCCAACTCTGTCAACCCTCCTAGGCATAAAGTTTGAAAACAAACACAACACAACGTGGAAGAGTTTCTTGAACTCTGTTGTTTTTAAAACTAATTTTCTGCCATATTAAAAAAAAATAATCTCTGGGTGATGTTTTAAAACAGCAGTGTCAAACCTTTTGGCTTCCCTGGGCCACACTGGAAGAAAAAGAATTGTCTTGGGCCGCACATAAAGTACACTAACATTAACAATAGCTGATGAGCAAATTTTTAAAAAGTCACAGAAAAATCTCATCTCGTTTTAAGAATTTGTGTTGGGCCTCATGCAAAGCCATCCTGAGCTGCAGGTTGGACATGCCTGTTTTAAAGGATCATTGATGATTAACTCTTGATCTCTCATTTGGAAGAGAAATGAACCAAACATTTAAAAATCAATGAAAGTACATGCAATATTGACTTTCACAAAACCAGCACATCCAGGTATTTTAAGATATCTCCTAATAATTGATGTTTTTAGGTTTCAGGCCCAGGTATTTAGAGAGGGCCTAAGATAATAATTTACCAGGAAAATGTTTGATTGTATGATATTTACTCAGAAATTAACTTATATTCTGTCAACTTACAGATACAAGGCATTGAAGATTTCACAAAGGTAATGATTGTTCAAACTTTTGCTGACGTAAGAAAATTCAGATGGAACACTAAAAAGTATATATCTTCAAGGAGACCACGTATTCCAGCAAAATCAAGATGTGAGTTGGATTTCTTTGAGCAATTGAGAACTTACTTTCCATTTATAAAATGAGCCATATATGCATTTGGAAATTGTTGTATGCATTCTCCCTACAGTATTGAGGAATCGTTTCAACTGCCATATTTCATATCAAATGTACACATTCAGACTGAGACTATCAAAATTATCATTATAAATTATTCTATGTTTCATCTATAAGAATAAACATGTATAATTATCAAAATAATATAAAAAAGATTAGTGAGGAAATTTGTAGTTCTTCCACTAAATTAAGATATTTTATATAGTAGTAATATTGAAAATAGCATTATGCTGTCTGACCAATAGAGATATAAATCATTGTAACTAAATGGATATCTTAAATAATATAAAGCCTATTCTTTGTATAAACTTCTCATGATAAAAATTGAATCATAGCATAAATGATTATTTAATAACTACTAGTAAGCCATTGATTAAACAAAAATTTATAGACACAGACAACAGTCTAGTGATTACCAGAGGGTAAGGGGACAACAGGGGTGGTAGAAGAAGGTAAAGGGGGTCAAATATGTGGTGACAGAAGGAGATTTGACTTTGGGTATTGAGCACACAATGCAATATACAGATGATATATTATAGAGTGATGAACTTGAAACCTATATAATTAACCAATGTCACCCCCCAATAAATTTAATAAAGAAATTGGAACATGAGCTCAAGGTAGATTAATAATTGAACAGTAAAGACAAATTGTGGAAATAATAATAATAGAATTCAATATTTATTTCACTGAAGGGGAAATATTTTAAATTAGTAAATATAAAAATTAATATAAAATTCTCACTTTCAATAAAACTATTACTTATCAAGAGATCAACAGAAGATAATTTACTTTAAAAGCAAAATGTGGAAAAGAGTTTAACACTTCCAATATTTAAAGAAACAGGAATTAAATGTTTGGAATGTTTAATTAGTGAGGCTTTTTAAAAGAATTATAATTATATATATTATTATAATTATAATTTCTATTGACCAAAAAATATATTGAATCTGATATATATTCTTACTTTGTTGATAACAGTATAAATTGATAAAGTAAATTTATCACAAGATTCCAAAAGTTATAAAAGTGTTTATATCCTTTGATTAAACAGTATAATATCTATGTATGTCAATTATACCTCAATGAAAAGATAAATTAATAAGATAATTTCTAAACTTTATTCTAAAAAATAAAGCATAATAAGTAAAAACTATCATTGGACATTATTTTTAAAAATTAGAATAAAAACGCCTAACTATAAATGAATGGTTAATTAACACATCATCAACACAATGGAATGCTATATAGATATTAAACAATTATTTTTCACATAGTAACTTGGAAAAGGCCAATGACACATGTCAAGTAAAAATAGCAATGATGGGGAAGCCCGATGGCTCAGCGGGTTGGGAGCTCGCTTTGCAGCCCCAGGGACCAAGGATCGAGTCCCGGCCCCAGCCCATGTGGACCCACATGCTAAACTGGGGTGAGCTTCCCATGCAGGAGGCCCCCAGTTCAGTACCCACCCTGCACGGCCTCCTCCCACCTGCTTGGAACAAAACCATGTGGAAAACTGATGACGTGTGATGAGACAGCTCTGGGCCCTCCCCCTTCTCTCTTGTCTCTCCCTGTCACTGATACTTTCTAAATTTATAAAATTGCACTCTCCTCTGTGATCCTAAAGCCCATTATGCACACAGTCCTAATTCTTTATCTTGTATTTTTTTTAAGATGCATTTTATTGTTTGAGAGAAGGCAAGAAAGAAAAAGGCAGAGATAGAGACAGAGACAGAGACAGAGACACAGAGAAAGAGAAAGAGAAGGAAAGAGGGCCCAGGTCAGTCTCCATAGTTGTACATCATTAGCTGTGACATGGTTTCATTCCACACAGGTAGATGTGGGGCTGTGTGGGGCTGGAATCAAACCGGGAACCTCCCACATGGGAGGCAAGAACCTTTGCCACCATCTCAGTGGTTACCAGTTGTGCCACAGTTCAGCATATGGGTATACATGGACAGGGGCCGGGATTCGATCCCCAGACCTCATGGTTGCATGGCAAGCACTCAACCTGTTCAGCTATCTCAGCATCCCCCATACAGTATTTTTTTTGGTTTGTGTTTTGATGGTCTGTCTGCTCCATTAGAATATAAACTCCAAGAAATGTCAGTCCTAACTAATTGGCTTCTTTATGTACCTCTATTTGCTTACCAATGGGACTGGTACTTCCAATACATGTTAATATAAAAAAGTGTTTTGGGTTAGTAGAACACTGGATGATTTTGTTTTTCTACTGTCCAAACTTTCTGCACATTTGTTACATAACTTTATAATAAAAGACTTCTAATCTTTTTTTTTTAAGTTACCCTTCTTCCCACCAATTGAGATTACCACCAATTTCAGATCATAGGCCATAAGTGTGAGAAATTCAAACCTGGTTTAATTTGATAGTTTGACTAATTTGAAACAGCCCTTTGTTTCAGTTCTTGAACTAATACCATCTTTTTTGAACCAGCTGCAACCAAACTATATAAACAGGGCACTGAAGACGAAGCAACTTTTGAGGTAAATTTAAAGCATACTTTTAAAAAGTTTTCTTTGGGGTAATAGATAATCTGGACTTTATTGAAACTACCCATGTCTTTCTCTGAGTTCATCTGCTAATCACCTTGTCAATTTTGATGCGAACACTTTCTCTTAGCTCAGGGTACAACAGAAATTGTATTTATATTTTCATGTAAATATTAGAGAAGTGACAAAGAAAAACAAAGTTCAGGTGATGCCAGAATATTCTACTTGAATCATGTTAGTAACCAGGCATTTCCAGAGTGGCTACCATTGTAATGTACATGAGCTCTCCCATGTCTCCATCTTGTGCTGAAACTCTCACTGTCTGATGTCTTTATGGTTGTCTCAACTACCGGTATGTACCTGGGATCTTCCAACTTGAAGGCAGTGTACCCCTGTTTTTATAATGCCTGTCACAAAGCAGGAGCTCAATAATAAATGCTCTCATCTAGTCTAATCTACACCAGGCTAACCTAAATTATTCAGAAAGTTTCACAAATGTTGATTAATTTCAGGGTCTACTATGAAATTGGATAGGTCACTTGGAGATCTTGGGACCTTCAAAATCCTGGTTCAATTTTGCAACAGGATGCCAAGATGTGAAACACGGGGGCCCAGGAAATGAATCTGGAGCAAAGAGAAATAGAATGGAAGTACCTCGCTACCCCTACACCAGTCTGCCTATAGACTGGATCTTAGGGAATTCCAGACGGAGTAGAGAATTTATTTTTAATTCCATGCTTTGCCCAGGTGGTTGTTACTCATACCCAGAATGTGAGAAATGTCTGCTACAAATACACAAGCCAGAAAATTGTGCATTTGGTTGTTAAAAATCTATTTTACATCAATTAATTCCCTTTGCTCTATTAACACTAGACATAAAACTCTGAAAACACATGTTCCTTCTCCCCTAAGACTCTCTTCACAAGTATATGTTGAATGAAAGGTGATTATAGGTTCTATGAGGGAAGTTGAAGGTGTTTTTCTCAAGTCTATCTTTAACTCAAATGTGTCAATGTTCCCTGACCTTCAAAAGGTCAGAACTCTCCTTTAATACACAAGTTCCCACCCTGTGTTGAAAGAAAGAAAGAAGAAAGAAAAAAGAAAGAAAGAAAGAGAGAGGAGGGGAGTGGAGGGGAGGAGAGGAGAGGAGAAAGGAAGGGAAGGGAAGAGAAAGAAGAGAAGAGAGAAAAGGAAAGGAAAAAAGCCACTCCAGTCTGAAGTGTTTTGGAGTTCCTAGGGAAATTTTTCCTCAAACCTTCCCTGATTGTTGCTTGTTACCTGAAAGTCCTGACCCAGTAGCAGAGGGGTTAAGAGTAGGATGCTGTCATGAGACTCATGGGTCTTCCTCCTGGCTCCAACACTTATTAGCTGTGTGACCTTGAACTAATTTCTTAACCTACCCAAGCATCACTTGCCCCACCTGTAAAACAGGGTTAATAAGAATACCTATTTCATAATGCTGCTGTGGAGATTAAAGAAATGCCAAGTATACTATATAGTGTTTGGCATATAGCAAACAATCCATACACATAATTTTATTATTCTCTGTTAACCTTTGTTATCATTGAAAACTGCTTCTCCAAACTTCTTTTATTCTCCCACATTAATCTTAAAAATCCAGATACAGTTTTACCTTACCTCAATTTCCCAGTATAGTTGCTGCTAAAGACTGGGAAATAACAAAGGAAAATACAAAACATAAAAACAATGATGGGGACAGTTAAGATAAAACACTAGATGGTTTCTAGTGCCTACTGCTCAAGCCTTCTTTCTTCTTAGACCTGGCCAGCTGCCAAGCTTGTAGAGTTAGCTAACCATGTTTTCAGGAGTGGAGTGAGGAACCAGGGGTAATAATGCTCTCTCTGCATATATATCTATATATATCTATATATATCTATATATATACATATATATATATATATATATATATATATATATATATGCCCATAGTTTGGCTTTTTCATAATTAAAAAAATTTTTTTTATTGCATAAGGGTTGTTAATACAGAGGAAGCAGTGAATTAAGTGAGAGACAGTCCATTAAATGGAAGAAACATCAACTAGTGAGACTTATAGAGAAAATCACCAAATTGCTTTATTTAGTAGATGCTTTTTCTCCCTGTTGTTAGATCCTGGCTATGTTTCTGGGCCAGCACCCTTCCCACTCCCCTCCAACCCTTCCCATACCATCACCACCACAGAACTATGGTTTTACCTTCACGTAATGAGAAGGCCTGTCGCAACGTCAAGCAGCTCCTTACAAAGAGTTGTGGTCCCCAGGACAGAGCACACAGTGCTATTCCCACCAGAAGTACCACTTCTTGGTCCCCTGCTCTACCTACCAGACCCTATTTATATACCTGACTCTCATTAACAGTCTCAGAATTTAACTGTTGTCTCCTATCTCAATGTATAGATTCAGCAGCCTACACAAATACTCGATAGTGTCACGGAGGAGAATGAATATCCATAACAACACCCAGAAATAAACCTAGATGAGTCTGGTAAGCTGCCGCAGTTTCCTCAGCGTGGCCAGGAGTTCTCTGTTCCCAGAGCTACAGGCCTCTGCTGCATGAATGTTGTGTGAGTCACACTCACTTGCTCAACTTTCCTTCCTGGGTCTCAGCCCTAATGGCCAAGAAATGTTTCTTTGGGGAGTAAAATTGACCCCGTAGCGCAAGCTTATATGACCTGCAGTCCATGGGCCGCAGCGGCCCAGGATGGCTTTGAATATGGCCCAACACAAATTCGTAAACTTTCTTAAAACATTATGAGAATTTTTTTTTTTTGGCAAACGTTTTTTAGCTCAAGAGCTATCATTAGTGTTTTATATGTGGCCCAAGACAATTCTTGAATTGTTCCAATGTGGCCCAGGGAAGCCAAAAGGTTGGACACCCCTGCTCTAGTACATATATCCGGTTCTGGGTTGTAGGTCAATGTTTGAAGATTCTTAAGCTTTTCCTGTGTTTCGTTGTTTGATGTTGTGGTTGTCCTTGTTGTTGCTGTCACTTCTTTTAGGAATGGCTGACAAGACCATTTTGAAGACTGACATATGTATTCACTGCTGTCATAAGAGGGCGCAACGTCAAGCTGAGTCCTGCGTGGATGTTCTTGGTGCCACATGGAAAAAAGTTTGGACCTCACGACCATCCCTTTTAAAACATTTATTTTTTCGCAAAATTTTCTTGATTTAAAATATTTATTACTTTAAATATATAAAACATCTCAGAAAAATCTTAGAGTAGTGTGCCTATTGCTTTAGAGCAAAAATCTTTTGGTTTGCTTTATGAAGAACAAAATGATATTAAAATGTTTTAAATGTTACTCTTGAACCAAATATTGATTTTTGTTACTTGTACTTCACCTTTCTTGGAAATAGTCAAGAATGGAAACTAATTTAGATGGATTCAAAGAACTCAGACCTAAATGAAGCTTCCAGTGTCCATTTTGTTCTTCATTACATTTATACAATGAGCACAATGCCTGGCACGTCGTTTTAAAAAATAGTCTTAACAGGTAAGAATTATTGTGTGCTTTCTGTATACTAGATGTGTAACAAACCACTACACAGTGAAGAACTTCTGTACATGTAAGATACTCTTCGGAGGGCTTTCCCCTCATTAGCTCAGGCAATCATTCCATGACCTTTCAGAGGTATGTGCTGTCATTGCCCCACTTCACAAAGGAAGTAACAGAGCTTAGGGAATTCAGGTAAAACTCAAAGGCACAGTCAGACATGTGACACTAGGACTCCAGTCCTCTAAGCACATTCAGTATAATTTGTAATGGTTTTAAAGTTCTCTAGATTTTATTCTGGAAATCTAAGCCATTGGAGAAGAGAAGGATGCACTCCACAAATAATGGTCATTGTCAGTGTCTGACTAGGTTTGTGTCTTGGAGTGTAAATGTTTTTACATGGGGAAAGAACCCTGAACAAGGCCCTGAGATATGGAATAATCCTAGCAGCATGCAGGTGTATATCCACCCTCATGGGCAGGATACAGGTGATTGTGTGCCCAAGACCCTTTTTGCATTTAAAAGAACATAATGCACAGACTTTTGCCTGGGGTTTAAAACTCACTTCCGTTTCACTCTTCAAAGGAAATACACTCATTTGCTTGCAAAGCCCAGAACATTGGCCGCTTTTTACATTTTAGATAAAAGGCTTTCCTTAGGCCTTTGACCCTTGGATTTTTTCTTGTCATTTAACTTTTAACTTTTACAGTGCTTAAAGCTAGTTCTTGTTCTTTTTCCTCCAGATATTTAATCTTCTATATTCTATGTTAGTCTTACTAATGAGAAATAGGAAACTTTGCAAATGAAGGAACATTCTTTCCAAGGGTTATTCATGGCCCAAACAATGACAGGGATGTGGTGGACCACCCACCTGCTGGTTATGTCCTTTTAGTGAGCTAAACAAATTCCCATTTTGTTTCCAAATAGGCCCCTTACAGTTAAAAATAACCCTATGCGTTATTATTGCTCCTGTCAAGTCAGTGGACTATATGCTAACATCCCTCCACCAGTGAACAAAATTCCAGCCCCAAAGTTTACTTACAGAGGCTGTGGAATTCTGTTGCTGCCTCCTCAAAACAAAACAACAAAATAAACAAAACCCACTCTTTAGTGAGGAATGTCAGCAATTAATGGTCATAGTTTTCAAACATATGACTCTCTGACATTAGCCAGGACTCTTAATCAGCTCATACTCTGCATCACAGAGTAAATAAAAATATAAACTCCGGAAGACTTTTCAACCAAGGTTTTATCTTTCCACAAGTGCTTACCAAATCGGACAATGAATAGGTAGATAAGCTCCAACCCCTGTTTGTATTTATCCTAGCTTTCATGCTTCCTATTTTGGTATTCTTGAGCAAGTCACTTGACTTTCTATGAGCTTGTGTGTCCTCATCTATAAAATAGAGGAAATAATATTTATCCCACGGAATTCTTGCCAAAGCACAAGAGCAATTGTATCTAACACATGTAATATCATGCATGGATTATAGAAAGCTCTCAACAAATGGTTATTCTGATTGTTATCCTACGATACTGGTGGTACAGCCAAACTGACTTAACGTTGGTCATTAATTCTCTGCAGTAATACTAAAGGATAGAGAAGTAAATTTAAAGATTTCAACTCAACCTTCCTCTGTTTTCACCATCTTCTACTTACAAATATTCAGGCTTTTTGTCTAATTGAGTTCATATATTTTCTCCTAAGTGTTAGGCACTGGGATGTAAGCACTGAGTAAGATAGAGAAAATATGCAAGGGAGGAAGCCCTCCCCGCCAAAACGGAATTTATTTATTTAAAAAGATGGTGTGGGTATTCTTACATGTTTAAACTATAGTCACATTCATAGTACTCTCCATTTAATATAATACACCTATTGTGATGCTTCTTCCATTGCTCAAAACAGCTTTTGAATTTGTTGATTTTGGTGCCTTCTAGTGTTTTTTTGCTGCTTTTCGTTTCACCTCTTCCACATCTGCAAAATGTTTCCCTTTGAAAACTTTTTTCATCCATGGAAACAAACAAACAAACAAACAAACAAACAAAATCACTCAGGGTGAGATCAGATAAATAGGGAGGGTGGGGCATGAGGGTCATGCTATTTTGGGTCAAAAACTGCTGAACACTCAGTGTGGTGTGGGCAGGTGCATTATCGTGGTGGTAAAACTAGTCGTCTGTTTTTGCCATAATTCAGGATGTTTCTTCCACAAATCATTAAGTGACCTTTTCAAAACTTCCAGATATAAACTTTGGTTGATTGTTTGAACTAGAGCAGGGGTTCCCAACCTTTTTATACCCTAGGGCGCATTCTAAAATATCGGTAGGGCGGCGGGCACCAGCTATTTCTAAGGATATTTATTATTGAACAAGAATAAAAAATAATAAACAAAAATAATATTAAAATAATAAATTTATTGTACAAATTATATACACACAAAGAAACATATATACAAAACGTAATACAAAGTAAATAAAAAACACACAGAATAAAATCATTTAAAAAAACATAAAAGAAAACATAAAAAAAACCAATCTGTCAATGTGATCTTTGGCATTGCATTTCATTGGCCAGTGCCTCGTAATTAGGAGAGTATGACGACAACCCTGTTAGCAAACAATTATTAAGATGCTCATAGGTAAGTCGAGATCTATATCGTGATTTTATTAAATTCATGTTTGAAAACAAAGATTCGCATAAATACGTTGACCCGAAAAACGATTTGATTTTATATGCCGCTTTTTTTAAAAATGGGAACCATTCTTTGTCGACTATGTTCCATAAGTCCTCTGATATTAAGAATTTTAGCAAAATATCGTTCTTAAGGTTCAAAATTTCTAACTCGAGTTCTTCTGCTTTCCCCTGAACAAGGTCTGCAATACATGCGGCTAGTTCTATTACATTTATTTGGCAAGTAAAAGGATTGATACAGAAGGAGACAATTGGCTCGATATTTGTCAACTGCAGAAATCTCTCTTCAAACTGGTTTTGAAGCACTTGCAGGGTCTCAATAAATAATGACACGTTTAATTCATTGTTACCTAGCATT
>PVKE010041101.1:0-14315 GCA_004027555.1 Craseonycteris thonglongyai | reverse complement strand
GGTGTTTACCTGGAGAGGAGGGAGGAGGGGGGAGTGGGCACTAGATATAAGGTGATAGAAGGGGAACTGATACTGGGTGATGGGCACATAATATGATGCATGAATGATGTGATGTGGACTTGTACATCTGTAAACTATCTAATTGTTACCAACCAATGTAACCTCATCAAATTTAACAATAAATTAAAAAACAAACAAACAAACAAAAAAACTTTTGGTATTTTAATTAGGCTGTGTCTTGGTGTGGACCTTTTTGGGTTTATCCTGTTTAGGACTCTACATTTCCTGGTCTTGAATATCTACTTTCTTCACCAGGTTAGGAAACTTTTTTTATTATTATTATTATTTTAAATATGTTTTTAACTCCTTGCTCTATCTCTTTTTCTTCTGATACCCTGATGATGTGAATGTTGGTACACTTGATGTTGTCCTAGAGGCTCCTTAAATTGTCATTTTTTGGGATTTTTTTTTGTTTTGTTTTGCTGTTCTGTATTCTGATTTGGTATTTTCTGTTACCTTATCTTTTAAATTGCTAATTCAGTCCTCTGCTTCATCTAATTTACTGTTTATACCCTCTGATATATTCTTCATTTAAGTTATTGTGTTATTTATTTCTGACTGGTTCTTTTATATATTTTTTATCTCTATTTTTTGTGTTTTCTCTCTCTTTGTTGAAGTTCTCCCTGAGATCATTGAGCATCCTTATTACAAGCATTTGGAACTCTGTGCCTGGTAGATCACTTGTTTCCATTTTTACTTCTTTTTCTAGAGCTTTGTTCTGTTCTTTTATTTAAGACAAGTTTCTTTGTCTGAACATTTTGGCTGCTCCCTGTTTTTGTGTTTATGTATTGAATCCGGCTGCTATGCCTCCTTGTCTTAGTAGAGTGGCTTTATATAGTGGGTGTTCTGTGGGACCCAGTGGTATAATCTTCCTGGTCACTATATCTGGGTGCTCTAGGTGTATCCCTTGTATAGGTTGTATGTGCTCTCCTATTGTAGTTGAGCCTTGGTTGCTGTTTGCACATCAGTGAGAGGGATTGATCTTTAGATTGATTGGTCGTAAGTACTGGCCATGAGGAGCTGTGGTGCAAAGGCTGACCCTACAGAGCAGAGTTTGCTCCAATGAGACTCTGATTCCTGGCTAGTCTACTCTTTCTTTGGATGTGTCAACCTTGGGGACCATGGAGTGATGCTCTGGCTTGGTGTGAAGCTGGCAACAAGGTATGCCAGCACTGGGGCCTCCTGGGAGGAAACCTGCTGCAGGCTAAGTTTAGCTACAGCCTGTGCCCTGCCCAAGGCCACGTGGTATGAGCCACAAAGAAATCCACTGATGGCTGCTACTTACACTGGGCTTGGAGGTACCTTGAGAGGTGAACCCACAAATGAGCCTGGCTTCCACTAGTGCCTGGCTTAGTCCTGCTCAGCTAGAGGTTATAGGATATGCTGAAACCAGATGCTTCTTGTTTAGGGTTTGTGAACCTCTAAGAGATTTTATTAAAGTCCATAGCATGGGCTATGACAGGCTATAGGGAAAAGCCACTGGAAATGGCTTGGGTTTTCTGGAAAGTTGGGTGAGGTGGGTTCTCCAGGAATTACTAGGATGGGCCAGATTAAAGGTGATAGCCAGTTTAGTGGAGACTTAATTATAGTATCTCCTTGGTCTACACTCCAGGAGAGGAAGGGCTCAATAAAGAAACAACTTTAATCAGTTCCTCCCTTCCTAGAGCAAGTACCACTCTAAACCTCACCCTGAAGCGAGACAACTCATTTTCACCATGTATGTCCCTGCCACTTTTCCAACTGCTACCCCAGTGCTGGAGCACAGAGCAAGTGAGTTTGTCAGGAAGTAAGTCTGTGCATGGGCCCTTTAAGAGGTGCCTCTTGGACTACAGCTGCTCTGTCTCACTCAGCTACAGTCTCTACTAGTTTTTATGGTCAGAAGTTATCGGAACTTCTCTTCCTGTCACTAAAATCCTGCACTGGGGAGTCTGGTGTGAGGTATGGGACCCCTTGTTGCTCCTTCAGGGGAAAAGCTTCACAACAGAGATGTCCCTCCTGATTTTTAACTGCCGCATGTGTATATGGGGAGCAGCCCATTCTATATTTCTGGAGCCCTTCCTACTGTCCTTAACGTGGCTCCTTTTTTATATCCTCAGTTATACATGTTTTGTTCAGCAAGACTTCAGGTGACCAGTGGTGGTTTTTCTGTAGTTTGGTTGTAATTTTGATGTGGTTGTGCAAGGAGGTGAGCAAAGCATTTACCCATTTTGGCATCTTGATCAACATCTTCTATTGCCTTTAATTTAAGGCATTCCTAATTTTGTTCCAGAATCTAGGTCTCATTGGTGATGGGGAATTATACTGAACTTACAGAGAGCTAAATCTTCTATCTTAAATATCTTTAAATGGGTCAAGTTAGATATTCTCAAGTTAGACATTTTTCTTGTCTGTAACAGAGTGATTCCCTTGCATCTCAATTTAGAAAGGTAAGCGTTAAAATCACTCTGAAAACCTGCATAGATTTGTGCTAAATCAAAGAAGAGTGTCAGAGGTTACCAACAATTTTTCTATAGTCCCTTCTCCCTTCTCAGATTTGCCCTTAAAAAGAAAGGAAACACATTTGCTGAGATTTCTACCTATATTATTTTACTAGTGATGCCTCTGCATTGAATCAAATCTGAACTCTGTTTTATTATTGAAATGACTTTCACACCACCCACATTGGATATTGCTCATAATATCTTACTGAAGTACTTTTGGACATCACATTCAGCATGGGTGATTCATACCCATAAACAATTGTCAGTGTAGATAATAGCTGACTGTACAAGGCTGATATGTTTGAGGTCTCTAAGCAATCATGTTTAATATCCAGAAGTTCATTCTCTGAAACTCAACAGGAAGCTAACACCTACCATCAAAGTTCATTTTCTGAGAATAATGATGTCTTATAATTTTTGAATAAATATGTGCGGCATAGTAATTAAAATTGTTCTGTGCACAAACATATTATTACTGTGTTTTCTTTCAGCTAATGAGTCATAATATTGAGATGATTACTTTTGAGATTAATTATTTTTAAATATTGCAAAGTTTACCTGTTTCTCATTGTACTCTATCTACAGACTTGTATTATGTTTGAATAAATTTTATATGAACTCTATCATAGAATATGATGTTATTTTTACATGGATCACCATTATTCATTAACTGTGATAATTTTTGTCTCAATCAAAGATGGTAGGGAATGGTAAGGAAGACAAAATTGCAAAGCAAATGGCTGGTACAGCTAACTGTTATACTGAATATTCTCCATTTGCTCCTCTATGTTTCCTCTCTCCTTTTCTGGTAAACCTAAGATAACATCAGTTTAGTTCTGCTTTCTGACCTCTGTTTGGGCAAGGTCAATAAAAGTCACTAGTAGGAGATTGGAAAATGAGAGAAAAGTAAGGTCCAAGTTTTGAATGGACTCTTCTTTTTTTTTTTTTTTTGGACTGAACTGGGGGCCTCACTGCGTTTGGGAAGCACACCCCAGTTCAGCATGTGGGTCCACCTGGGCCAGAGCCGGGATTCGATCCTTGGTCCTCGGGGCTTCAAAGCGAGCGCTTGACCCGCTGAGCCATCCCGGCTTTCCCAAGGTCCAAGTTTTGTTTCCTCGCTCCCTCCTGACAGAGCCACAGTTTATGAGAGGCTGTGTTCTTTTCCAAGGCCACAGTTTCTTCAGGTTCTTTTCTATAGATACAGTTCTTTTTGTATTTCAGGAACCTCTCCCCTATCCTATTCCTTTAGGTCGTAGAGATAGGAAGCTAAGGCTTCCTCTATTGCTAGCCCTAGCAGACTCACCTTCCTCCATGTGTTTTTTTCTTATCTTTGCCCTATGTTTGCTAATTGTCTTCTCAGTAGTCTCTTTTTAGTCACCATTTTTGAGTGTGCCATCTCTTCCTGCCAGTGTCTGATTGATACAATAGAAGAGTACAAAATATTATTTTGAAAGGGGAGGAGGGATGGGTGGTATGGCTGTATCCAACATTGCTGGCTTTAAACTCTCTCTTTGTTGTTTTCTACCTGTGTAGCCTCAGTCAAATCCCTTGCCCTTCCTGAATGGCAAGTTTCTCAGCTTTCCAATGAAAGGCAGTTGAACCAGATTCTGAGCTTTAATTATTCTATGTTCTGTATGCACCTCAAATGTAGAAGTACCCAGCTTTGTGATGCATCATTAATAAATTCCCAAGTCACTCCCAGAAGGGTGATAAAAGCAATGCTAGTGAACAGATGTCAACAGTTATGTTGTTCGTGAATATAAGGGACATCATCCATACATTGAAATTGCTATATTTGGATGTTTCTCCAGTGTTTTCTCCTTTTACATATAAACATTATCAGGACTGAGGTGCATTCCTTATCAGTTCTGTAGAAAGGACTCTATCCTCTTAGTCTCTGATTCATTATAAGTGAAGCACTCTCAGCAACTACTTCACTTAGACACCAATTTCAATATGAAAGACGATTTTTTTTTTTTAGGTCTCTGTTCCACTTCTACTTAGAAAGAATGTTTTGTGAAGCATCACTCTTCTGATTAATACTTGTCTGCTCTTTCATTGGGTCTGTATATACTACCTGCTTTTCCTTGATTGCCTCACTGCAAGCTAAAGGAAAACAGAGACAAGTGAAAGTAAAGCCAAAATGATTACTGTACATGGGAAGTATGAATGTTTGAAGAATCTCTGCTTTTTATTGTGATTATTTCAGTGGATGGTGCTGCAGCTATGTTAGTTACAATATTTTCAGCACCCAGATTACTTGATCAGCAGAGCAATTGAGACTTTTTCTGTTGTAACCTGGAGAACTGCTATTGTAGAGACCTGATGCTTTGAGCCAGAAACATGAATGATCAACTGAGATGGATAGAAGCCAGCTCAGAGATGAAGATAGCAAAATTGAATATGATTGAATGACAAAGATAGATGTGGGAAAACAATATCTCAATAAAATGCCAAGATGATAAATTGGGATAGAATAAAATACCTTTTGTCACTAAGAAGAATGGTGTCTAACCTGCAACGTCATTGCAATTGTTTTCTGGCACTATTCTTAAAATCCCTTTTCATTCAGTTTGTTACTTTATTCTAATGTGAAGTAATGGAGGCTAGACCATGAGAGCTCTTGTTTTCTGGAGAATGTGTAATAAGTAGTAACATCATCTTCTCTGTGTTCTTCTAGAAGACTCCATGCTATCTATTTTATTCATAGGATTTCTTGTTTATGTTCAACTGCCAGTGAGTTTCCTTTACATGAAGCATTGAAAATGAACCTTAGGCTTAAAAGTTGCCTAGGCTTGTGTGCTTCCTTGCTTGCTTGCTTTATTGATTGATTGATTGATTGATTTACTTCAGATTCATAAGAGAGGTAAAATAGAAATCTATGATATATTTGTAGTTTAAGTTATTTGTAAATGTCTAATTTCTCTGACATATTTCCAGTAGTTTACTTAAATTGCTGTTTAGGGAAGAGATTCACTTTGGTTTCTATTTTTTGAACTTTTTTGAATGATTACTAATATCCCTACTTAACAGTCATAGGAAGCAGATAACAAATGTTGCCTCTGGGTAGAGCATATAGGGGACTAAGAGACATGGCTGTGATGGAGATTCACTGTATACTCTTAAACACTTGGTTCTGCTATAATTTTTTTAACCATGCATTTGCCTATTCAAAAACATTTCTCGTGTAACCCAAGAATAAAATAAGTGATCTCAGTTACTTTTTAAGAGTTATTTTTGGATTTTATTTTGAGTTGTTTGAATATTTAAGATATGATTATTTCAATTCTGTAAGCTAAGCTGCCAATGAATCTGAGTACAGAATTATCATCAAAATATTCCTATGGAAAAGAACCATGAGCAAACCAATCAATGTGATATATTATGTGAGCAAAATAAAGTATAAAAATCATATGATCACATCAATAGATGCCAAAAAAAGCATTTGACAAGATACAATAGCCATTTATGACTAAAACACTTTTTAAAAAGAGTATAGAGAATGCCAGGATTGCTCAGTGGTTGAGCACTTGTCTCACAATTGTGAGATCCGGAGTTTGATCCTGGCTCCGGCCCATGCAAATCCATATGCTGAATTGTAGTACAACTGGTAACCACAGGGATGGCTTGCTGGTAAAGTTTCTCTTCTCTCATTCTGGAGGCCTTTAGTTTGGTTCCTGCCCTGTGTGGCTCCACATCCACCTGTGTGGAATGGAACCAAGTCAATATGGAGACTGCTCTGAACCCTCCTTCTATTTTCTCTCTCTCACACCTTCTCTAAAAACAATAAAATAAATGTTTGAAAAATATAAATTAAAGGAGTATAGGAGAAATGTACCTCAATATAATAAAGGCCGGGAAAGCTGGGATGGCTCAGTGGGTAAAGTGCTCACTTTGAAGCCCCGGGGACTGAGGATCGAATCCCGGCCCCGGCCCGTGCTGACCCATGTGCTGAACTGGGGTGTGCCCCCAATTCAGTTCTTGCTGGGACCTATGTGGGAGGCTCCCAGCCCAGTTCCTGCCCTGCACAGCCCCACGCCCACCTGTGGAGTGAAACTATATGGAAAACTAATGTCAACTATGGAGACTGCTCTGGGCCCTCCCCCTTCTCTCTGTCTCTCTCTGTCTCTGTTTCTCTCTGTCAAAAATCAATAAAATAAATCTTAAAAAAAAATTTATATAAAAAATATAATAAAGGCCATATATGATAAAACCTTAGCTGAAAGCATACTTAATGGTGAAGAACTAAGATATTCCTCTACAATAACAAGACAGGCATTAACATTGGGAATGAAGAATTTTAATTGTTACATTTTGCAGATGACATGGTTCTTTATATAGAAAACTCTAAAAATTCCACTAAAAACTATTTAAAATAATAAATTAATACAATAAAGTCGCAGAATAAAATAAAATCAATGTACAAAATTTTATTGTCTTCTTATATACTGAGTGAAATTTCAGAAAATGAATTGGAAAAAAAAAAAAGCAATTTTATTTGCAATTGCAACAATAAAGAATAAAATACCTAGGAATAAATTTAATAATGAACGTGAAGAAGCCATAGATTGAAAACTGTAAGATATTACTAAAAGAAATTGAAGACAACACCAAGGAATGAAAATATATTCTGTTTTCATGGACTGGAAGAATTGATATAGTTAAAATAGTCATATTACTCAAAGCAATGAACAGATTTAATGCAATCTCCATTAAAATCCCATTGTTGTTTAAAAACAAAAATTATCAGATTTATATGGAATCACAAATGATCCTGAATAGGCAAAGCAATCATGAGAAAATAAGAACAAGGCCAAAGGTATCACATTTCCTGACTTTAATTTATACTACAAAGTGACAGTAATCAAAACAACATGGTAACTGGCATAAAAGCAGACATACAGACCAATGGAACAAAATTAAGAGCCCATAAATAAATAAATAAATATAGATAGATAGATAGATAGATAGATAGACAGACAGATAGATAAATAGATTATTTTTGAGAAAGGAGCCAAAAACATACAATTGAGAAAAGAAAGCCTCTTCAATAAATGGTGCTGGCAAAATTGGAAAGCCACTTGCAAAACAATGGAACTAGACTATTGTCTGTCACCATATACCAAAATTAACTTAAAATAGATCGAAGAATTGAACATAAAACCTGAAGCAATACATAGCATAGAAGAAAGTATAAGTACTAAACTTATGGACCTTAGGGTCAAAGAGGATTTTATGAATTTGACCTCAAAGGCAAGAGAAATAAAAGCAGAAATAAATGAATGAGATTATATCAATCAAAAAAGCTTCTGTACAACAAAAGAAACCATCAACAAAACAGACAACCAACTGAATGGGAGAAGATATCTGCAAACAACACCTCCGATAAGGGGCTACTACTATCCAAACTATGAGGGCTTCCTGGAAAGTATCCAGCCATTTAATATAAAATGTAGAGGCATTTATGGCTAAATTTTTACTGGTCAGCTCTCATTATGTAGATAAAAAACCGTAGAACTCAACAACAAATATAATCCAATCAATTAATTGGCAATTGGCCTGAAAAGACACTTCTTTCAAGAAGATATGCAAATGGCCAACAGATATATGAAAGAATGCTTAACTTCACCACCTCTTAGAGAAATGCAAATCAAAACTACAATGACAGAGATGCCAGGGTAACTCAGGAGATTGAGCAGTTGCCTTGCAACCAGGAAGTCTGGGGATCGAATCTCAGCCCCAGTCCATGCAAACCCATATGCTGAACTGAGGTACAACTGGTACCTGCTGAGCCCTGTGGTGAAGGTTCTCGCCTCCCATGTGGGAGGCCCCAGGTTTGGTTTCCACTCCATGCCACCCCATATCTACCTGTGTGGAATGAATAACAATTAGTGATGTACAGCTATGAAGACTGCTCTAGGCCCTATCTCCTTCTCTCTTTCTCTCTCTCTGTCTTTATCTTTTTCTCTGTCTGTCTGTGTATCTGTGTTTCTCAAACAATAAAAACAAAAAAACCACAATGAGATATTGCCTCACACCTGTTAGAGTGGCTATGCTCAACAAGACAAGTAGTAAATGTTGGAGATGCTGTGGAGAAAAAGGAACCCTCATACACTGCTGGTGAGAATGTAAATTGGCACAGCCACTGTGGAAAACAATATGAAGGATCCTCAAAAATTGAAGAATAAAATTACTATCTACCCAGCAATCCCTCTTCTAGGTATCTAACCAAAAAAAAAAAATCTAAAAACATTTATCTGTAAAGATATATACATACATATATACCTCTATATTTATTGTAACATTATTCATGGTGGCCAAGATGTGTAAACAACCAAAATGTCCTCTGATAGACTGGATAAAGAAGATGTGGTACAAATATACAATGGAATATTACTTGGACATAAGAAAAAATTTAATCCTATCATGTTTAACAACATAGATGGATATTGTAATTATCATGCTAAGTGAAATAAGTAAGACAGGAAAAGTCAAGAAGTCATATGGTTATGAATTCAATCATATGGGCATGTGGGATATAAAACCGAAAGCAGCAAACTAACAATACAAACAAAAACTCACAGAGACAAATGACAGTTTAGTAGATTCCAGAGGGTAAGAGGGGAGGAATGGTGATAGAAGAGAGTAAAGAGGATCAGATACGTGTTGGAATAACTGACTCTGGGTGGTGAACACACAATGCAATATATAAACAATATATTATAGAATTATACACTTCAAGCTTATGTAATTTTACTAAACAAACCAATGTCACCCCAATAAATTTAATTAAAAGACAAAAACAGCCTTTTTCTTTAAATTTCCATCTAGGATGCTAGTGATAATTATTACTGATTCCTCCCTTTGTCATGTCTTGATCAGTCACCAAAACCTGGTAATTTGAATGTTACTCATGTCTTTTTTCTTTTAAGTTAAAGCAGTATGCTAGTTTGGGACCCTCAAAATCCCTTAGTGAGAATACTGAAATGTTTATTTAACTGGTCTTCTTGCACCCAGGCTCATCCCTTAGCAACCTATCTTTTACATTGTAAACAAAGTTAACCTTTAAAAAAGGCTTGATCATGTTCTCTTCCTGATGAAAATAAATAAGATTCACTGGTTCCCATTGTCCATAGGGCAATGTCCTTTAATGCCAATATCCTCAGAATTTTAGTCCCTATGTACCTGTTTCATCTTTTTGACTTTTTTCAACATTTATTTATTTGATATTATTTTCTTCTGAGCACCTACAGATATGTCACATTCTGTGTTAGGGATGAAATGAAGGCCAATGCCAGATGGTGGTCCTCTTCCTATTGGGGGTGGGGACATATTATCAAAACATACAAATGTGTTTTTTTTTTAATGACCTAAGATCAGTGCTGTGAGAGGAAGGAGCTCAAAACTAGGAAAGCATATAATTTACACCCAAGGCACCTGACCTAGTCTTGAGGCTGAGGAAAAGCTTCCTGAATTTATGTTGCTAAAGCAGAGATCTGGAGAATAAATTTCCATGACTTAAGGAGAAAGCCATACTATGTGCATCAGGCAATCTGCCATCCTTCAATTTGCTGTTTTCCTGAGCCTTTGCCCCAGGCTTTCCCTACTTCATTTGATACTTGGTAAAACTTTCTGTTTAATTATCTTCCCCCTTTTTTTTGCTTTATGGTATATTCATAATTCAAAAGTCCAATTCAAGTATTACTTCTAAGGATAGTCTTCCCCAACATTTCTTATGGCTATGGTTTTTGAACCCCATGGCTTAGAAGAACAAATAGCTCTAATTTCTCAGCTCCCGCATTATTTTATATGGATTGGTTATTGTTTGGCATCTATCGCATTGTTACACACACACTTGACCATATTTCTCCATCTCTTGTTGTGACCTTTGTATTCCTAAAACCTAAAATTTTAGGTATCAGATAAAGAATTTACTATATACTTTGGATCAAACAAATTGGTGGAGTAATTGTTTTATAAATGATAGCAATTTTATTGGCTTTAGATAATAAATATTTACAAATTATCACTTTCTTTTTAAATGTCATTAATACAAAAAGTTTCCATTATAAGGAAGTGAAATATTTTATTTATTGTATTATGACTCCGTAGTTTGAAACTTGCAGTGCATTTTACCCAATGAGAAAGAAGGTAGAACATATCTGGTTCTCAGATACGTATACAGAAGACAGAGAAGCCCAATGGAAATAGCCACAGATACAACGGGTTCTAGTTGCTGCTTCTAACATTTACTACTTTATTATTTAAGCAAATGTTTTTAGTCAAGACACCTTGTTTCTGTGACATGAAAAAATGAAGTACAAATACTTTCCTTGCTTATTGTAAGAATTGAGTAAGTAATATATATGTATGTGCGTGTATATATATATATACATATATATACACACATATATATATACACATATATATACATATATACATATACATATATACATATATATATGTGTATATATACATATATATATATACACACATATATATATACACACATATATACATATATATATACACATATATATATACACATATATATATACACACACGCACATACATATACATATATCATTATTATATGATAGTTCTCTTCCCTATTCCTCCCTCTCTTATATTCTTCATTGCATTGGCACTTTGGGCAATGCTTGGGATATGAGTGCATAGACTGTTTCTTGGGAATGAAAGGTTCTGTGCTTTATTAAGCCCTTGAAATATCAGGAAGAGGAGAGTTTAGCAATCACATCATGACAGCTACACATTTACTGACTTAGCAAATGTTGATCTAGCACTTTTTATATACCAACAAGGATGTAGGCAGTGGAACAGTCACACCCTAAGGGTATCATCCCTTTCCACTTCCAGAGGAGTGTGGAGAAGCTGTGGGGAAGAGAGTTAGGTTCTGAATGAAGGAGGCCCATGAATGACAATAGGGTAGTAACCCAGCTTACATCTGAATGACACAAGCCTTTTCCTGTTGTCTGGTGATTGTGCACCTGCCTGTTCTGGACTGACTACAAGGATTGCCTATGGCACATCACAGGCATAGCAATAAGAACCTTTCTCGCCATTTAACTGAGCCAGTGCAAGCCTTGCAGCTCTGCATGTTTGAACATAGCAAACTATTTTGGCAAAATCTCTAAAGACAGGGGGATGGTTAGACAGGGCCTCCATTATGGGTGTGAGTAAAATGATATCAGTTCTTCCTATGAGGGAAAGTAGGAAACAACTAGCAAAGCTATTATGTAATTAGGTCTGTGTAAAATCTTCCTTTTTTTTTTTTTTCTCCTGGAATGCCATACTTTTCTTATCTTCTTTAAATGAATTGCAAAATGACAACACATTTCAGCACAGAAAACTAAATCAGGATTTGGAATGCCTGTATTCATAGAGAAAAACAAATCTCTGATAAGAATAATTACTTTTAATTCTTCTGTAATTTGCAAAATAAAGGAGATGTGGTTATTTAATTTGATTTGTTCCCCTGTGTTGGTAAAACTGTGCTTTAGTCTAAAACAGCTGTGTTGCTTAACACATTTATGTCTGATGTGAAAGGCTGAGATGTTTATTAATGATAGAGATTTGGAGGAAAAGAGTGGTCATTATTCTTTACTATGTTATATAATATAATTATGAACTTTGCAATTATAAAGCTCCTGTAATCTATAGAACACAAAGGAAGGTTGAGTGCTCTAAGGTTACCTGCTGTGTTTTATTGCAGTGACAGTTCTTTTCCAGCATGAAAAAAAAAAAAACAGCATTGAGACTTTATAATTTATAAGGTGAGACAGGAGTATAAATAAAAGATGGCAAAAGGTTACACAGGTATTATAATTGAAATATGCAAAGAAATTAATGGAAACAAATGAGAGAAGGTTTTATATACATATACGTATATGTATACATATACATATATTTTTGTTTGAAGTTGAGGAGAGTAAGAAGAGAAGATAAAGACTAGGCACTTGAATTGAGTCTGAGTTATGAATTAAGTTATGAATTAAGAATTTTCTTGTTGAATACAAACAGCCAACAGATACATGAAAAAATGCTCAATGTCACTAGCAACTATGGAAATGCAAATTAAAACTACAATGAGATACCACCTCACAACTGTTCGGATGGCTATAATCAATAAGACAAGGAACAACAAGTGCTGGAGAGGCTGTGAAGAAAAAGGAACCCTCTTACAGTGTTGGTGGAAATTTAAATTGGAACAATCACTATGGAAAGCTGTATGGAGATTCCTCAAAAAATTAGAAACGGAATGGCCATATGGCTTAGCAACCCCTCTCCTGGCTATCTCCCCAGAAAACCTGAGAACCTTAATCCACAAAAATATACATGTACCCCAACGTTTATTGCAGCACTGTTCACAGTGGCCAAGTCATGGAAACAACTAAAGTGTCCTTTGATAGATGAGTGGAGAAAGAAATTATGGTACATTTACACAATGGAATACTACTCAGCAATAAGAGAAGATGAAATACAGCCATTTGTGACAACTTGGATGGACCTTGAAAACATCTTATTAAGCAAAATGAGTCAGACTGAAAGAATCAAGCAACATATGACCTTATTCATAGGTGGAATATAAAACTGAAAGTAACAAACAAAAGCTCATGGATACAGTCAATATTTTAGTGGTTACCTGAGGATTAGGGGGCAGGGGGAAGGGAGAGCTGGATGAGAGGAATAGAAAGGGGCATCAAATATATGGTGATGGAAAGAGCTGATCCTGGGTGGTGAGCACATACTACAATACATAGACAATGTAATGTAGAATTGTACAACTGGAAACAATGTAATTGTTATTAACAAACATCACCCCAATAAATAAGCAAGTAATGATATATATTCACGAGTCATCCACCTTTAAAGCATGTATACATGGGTTAAACTCATGTTTCTTATTTTAAGAAAAGTTATTTTAATTCTTGAAATGCTATATACACTCTCATTAGTAAGAGCTGTACTATGTTAGAGCTAGGCTAAAATGTAACTGAGTATGAAAAATGGGTTTATTGATCAAATAGTGTAAAGGTATTTTCAATGAAATATTTTAAACTTCTTAGTGGAGTAAAATACTTTTTATACTAAAAAGTACTATTTTTGATAAGACATTTATAGCTATTAGAATATTTATACTCAGTAGCTAAAAGAGATAGTCTAAAATATCTCTATTCAATATACAGTGTTCCCTCGCCACTTCGCGCTTCATGTTTTGCGGCTTCAGTGCTTCGCGGGTTTTCCCAAAACATTCATCAAAAAATAAAAATGAAAAAATACAACCATGTCGGCAGCCACATGGCGGAAAGGAGCGTTGTTTCATGTGGATGCGCGAGAGAGAAGGATCCCTGCACGTCAAACAAAGAGATGAGCTGACTCAGAGTCCATCCCACGGGCTCATAAAGGCGCATGATGGGTTTCCGGGGCGACATCGACCCATGAGAGGACAAGTGGATTGATCCCTGTGAGCTGATTGTCTGCGCATCATCGCAGCCTCACCTAGCATCTTCTCTTGCTGTATCTCGCCAGTCTTGTCCATGATGCTGACTGTCTCGCATACTGTATTTTAGTGTTGTGTTGGCAATAACTTGTTTTGTTTAAGCGATAACTTTTTTTATTAATTAAGCCCTTATAATGCCGCCTAAGCGCTGTGCCCCTGCGAAAGCTTCCTCCGGGGCGCCCAAGAGGAAGAAGATGATGACCATCAGCGAAAAAGTGAAACTTTTAGATATGATCAAAGAGGGCAGAAGTGAT
>PVKE010041100.1:0-14331 GCA_004027555.1 Craseonycteris thonglongyai | reverse complement strand
GGGGGGGGGTGGGGGGGTGAGAGAGAAAGAGAGAGAGAGAGAAAAGGGGGTAGGGCCCAGAGCAGTCTCCATAGTTGTACATCGTAAGTTGTGACATAGTTTCATTCCACACAGGTGGATATAGGGCTGTGCGTGGGGAGAACTGAACTTGGGAGCCTCCTGCATGGGAGGCAAGAACCTTTGGTGCCATCTCAGTAGTTACCAGTTGTGCTATAGTTCAGCATATGGGGTTTGTGTGGATTGGGGTTGGGATTCCATCCTTGGACCCTGTGGTTACAAGGAAAGCACTCAATGTGCTGAGCTATCCCGGCATCCCCCAAAAACATTTTATTTTATTTATTTATTTATTTATTTATTTATTTATTTATTTATTTATTGTTTTATTGTTTTTGACAGAGAGAAAGAGAGATACAGAGACAGAGAGAGAACTGAACTGGGGGCACTCCCCAGCTCAGCACATGGGTCCACACGGGCCAGGGCCAGGACTCCATCCCTGGTCCTCGGCGCTGCAAAGCAAGCGCCTAACCCACTGAGCCATCCCGGCTTCCCCCCAAAATAACTTTTTAGTTAGGAATTTTTTAATGAAAAGGAAGATAAATTTACTTAAATTAGCTCAGGCAAGAGGAGATGATTATTAAAACTAGGAATGTAAATTTTATAAGCTCAAGCAGAAGAGCAGCCAGAGGTTATGAAACACTAGAAGCAGGGTCCTGGAGGACAAAGAAATGAGACCAAGACTATCCACTGTCTATATGATCCACATGGTCTAATGTCTTCGCTTGTCCACCAGCACCTACTTCACTTTCCTCTTTTTGTCTGTTTACACATGGCCCATTGTGGTTTCTCAAAAGCCCTCTCAGTTCCCAAATTTACATCACATAACAAATAAGTCAGGGATTTAGATGGCATTAGTTGAGATCATGGATACTCTCTATCTGTAGTTAGTGGAGGGAGATGACCACGTGGTTGAAAGGCTGTCCTTTTGGAACATGGAAGTTGATTTCTATAAAAAGCACATGAAGCACAATAAAAAGTCAAACATTTGGCAGAAGAAATGATTGGCATATCTCACCTACCATTTCATCTGACAAGGTTATTATGAAGATCAAATGACATTTAGAACACATATGAAAGTATTTTCTAATCTGCAAAATACCATGATAATGTAAGGTAGTAAATGCCTTATCCAAAACTCTCAAAGGTTTATATCTGTGCTGCCCTTTGGAAAGAGTAACTCATAGATTGCTATTGACTCAAAATGACACAATTAATGTAAAAATACCAAATTATGGGAATTAGACATATGAGAAATCTTCAGTGAATTAAGACTGTGGACATAAATTCAGAATACCGATCACAGAAGGTAGGTATTATTCTAAGACTAAATAAATAAATAAATAAATAAATAAATAAATAAATAAATAAATAAATAAATAAATAAAAACCTAAGGCATTAGACTCCAAAAGACACAAGAAGATTAAAAGTGGGTTTTCTACTTAAACATCATGTTTATTTCCCGTTCATATACTAGTCCTTGCCATCAAAGTTGTAGCAGATAGATTTGTATTATGGGAACCCCAAAATTAAATTAAACTTTATGAATGTGTGTCAGTCTGACATCTGAATGTATATTTGCATTTATACTCTGTCTTCTTTATGTATTTATAAATTCTGTCTCTCCAAAATGTATTTGAGGAATATAATTTAAATACATGATAAAACTTGAAGCCAACATTTATCAATGTAATGCTCAACTGAATTTGTTTTCTGTATTTGTAAAACTAGTAAGTTACATCATTTCTGTTAGTATATGATCTTCTTACTTTCGGAGGCTTATACTGTGAATGTATCAGATTATTCTTGCCAATAGTGAAGTAATAAAATATATCCTTAGCATTCTCTGGTTCTCTCTCTCTCTCTATATATATATATTTTTTTTCTCCCTTTGGAATTATCTGATGCCTTTATTTATCTTTAAAATATAAAATATTGTGCTATGCTAAAAAATCTGTTCTCAGTCAGTGTGGGTTATTAGTATATCATATATAATGTAAGATATTAGCATATCTTAGCATGAATTTCAGCCAACCTGGCTTCACTCATAAGGGCATTCATACATGAATTTTATAATGATATCAAAAAATTTGTTGTTTATTAAAATAACCATATGTGAATTTCCTTTTTCCTTCTTGAAGAGGAAATAATCTTCCATCTGTTGCTTTCTACCTTGACCCATACTGAGGTCATCCACGAGGGTTAAGGCTAACCCCCACATGACTGTCTTGTGTATAACATGCTGAATGAAGCAAGCAAGCACAGCATGAAGATGGAGACATAGATAGTTGTGTGGCAGTCCCACACAACTGTGGGGAGGAACTTGCATGCAATTAGGCACAATATACCACTGATAACCAAAGGAGCCTCTGAGGGTTAAAAAGTAAGTACCTAAAGCACTTCATAACAGATGTTGATACAATAAAGCATAGGCAAGTGTAAATCTGGAACTATGTACCACAGATAGCATTTTCACCCAAAGGCATAATGATGTACTGTACTAATATATATATTCTATAAGCTACACAGAAAGCTGTTATAAGCACATTTCTCCAATCCCACCATCCAAGTTTAAAAGAAGTTAACATTTCAGAAGTTTAATTTTAAATACTTTACTCTACATATATGAGTAAACAGAAAAGTGGCTCTAAAAAAAATTTTTTTTAAAGATTTATTTACTGTTTTTGACAGAAAGAGAAAGAGATACAGTCAGAGACAGAGAGAAGGGGGAGGGCCCCGAACAGTCTCCATAATTGCACATCATTGGTTTTTCCACATAGTTTCATTCCACAGGTGGGCAGGGCTGCACAGGGCAGGAACTGGGCCGGGGTCTCAGCCCGGTGAGAACTGAACTGGGGGCACACCCCAGTTCAGCATATGGGTCCGCACGGGCCAGGGCCGGGATTCAATCCTCAGTCCCCAGGGCTGCAAAGTGAGCACCTAACCCATTGATCCATCCCAGCTTCCCCTCTAAATAATTTAAAGTGGCACCTTGTACTATTTTAGAACAAAACCTATTTAATATAACTCTACTTGAATTGAATAAGAACAACAAAATGTATTGTTATTTCTTCATAAGAGACATTAATTCATAAAAAAAGAAAAAATATGTACTTAAAGCTATATCATTTATAAAAGAGTAAGGAGGAAAAATATCTATATGACTAATTTCTGTGATTTTTTTTTTTTTTTACATTCTTGCATCTAGAAAATTTATACTCTATTCTGTAGTTATAATTTCTAAGTTAATAAGTCATGGTCTGATATTTAAAGGATTTCACTGATCAACATCAATCACTTGACCATGCTTTTTTTCCCCCTATTCATCTTATTGTTGATTAGTATATCACTTGTATTCTCAAAGAGGTTGTATGATTAGCATAACTTTACTTGCCCAAATTCATTGGGTAAAAACTTCATCAGTCGTATTTCTCCACAAAACATTCTACAGAAATATTTCGGATGTCTGCTTCTCCTCTTTGTAGATCCCTCAGTTTCAAGACATTTATTTTAGAAAATATTATATCCTCAGAACATCTAGTAATATATATTATTTATTTTCTCTTTTATATTTTGCTCCAGATTTCCCAGTACTGGGATTCCTGAATCGAAATTATTTGGGTATGGCCAGTTTTTTGTTTCATGTTTTTGTGTTTACATTATTTTTGTTGTTGTTCTCAGTACTTTTGTAGAAGAGGAATGAATTAAAATTCTCATTACTATGACATGTTGAAGCAAACATTTTGATACTTGATAGTAACTCACCCACTCTCTCATGTTCATAGCCTGATGAATATCATTATAAAAAGAGCAGCTAATTAATTCTACTCTTTTTTAAAAAAGATTTACTTTTATTGCTTTTGAAGAGGCAGAGACAGAGACAGTGAGAGACAGAGAGAAGGGGAAAGGCCCAGAGCAGTCTCCATAGTTGTGCCTCATCAGTTTTGACATGGTTTTGTTTCACACAGGTGAGTGGTGGCCACACAAGGTGGGAACTGGGCTGGGGGCCTCCTACATGGAAGGCACACCCCTTCGAGCCAAGGGCTGAACCGGGGAATGAGAACCAAACTGGGGGCCACCCACATGGGAAGCATATCCCAGTGTAGCATATGGGTCTGTAAGGGCTGGAGCCAGGAATCGACCCTTGGTCCCCAGGTCTGCAAAGTGAGCACTTAATCTGCTGAGCCATCCTAGCTTCCCCTATCCTATTTTTAAATTAAGATGATATGTATTTTAAATTTTATATCCCTCTACCTCAGTCTGTGTATCTCTGTCCTTCACTCAGTCTTTTTTTTTGAATTTTTCTGTCTTCTTTCTTTATTGTTAAATTTATTAGGGTCACACTGGTTAGTAAAAATTACATTAAGTTACAGGTGTACAATTCTACAATACATTTGTCTTTGTATTGTATTTTGTGCTCACCACCCAGAGTCAGTTCTACTTCAATCACCATATATTTGACCCTGCCCCTATCCCATCCTTCTCTCCCACTGCTTTTTTTTTTTCCTAATTAAGACCTCTATGTATATCTGTGAATGCCTGTGTATATTATTCTGTGTACAAGTACAATATTTTAGCTTCATTTTACCTGTTTTGCCCCCCCCCCTTTGGTATTTCTGAATAGCTTTGGTATCTATGAATTTCTTTTTTGATGTTATTTTATTTTTCCCTTTCTCCCCCTTGCCCTTTTTTGCTTTTCTTTTTCCTATTCTCTTTTTTTTATCCTTTTATGATTTTTTCCCATCTTTTGCTTTTTTCTTTCCCTTCTTCTATATTTATTCACTTTTATTTTTCCTGAATTGGAAGTGATTTGAGTTAAGTACTTCCTGTTTTATTAAATAAAAATGATGGTCCTTGTTGGTTGATTCCTATTTATCCCCCCCAAAAAAAATAATAATAAATAAAAAATCATTTCTTTCCTTTTTGAGTTGTTGTTCATTTGTTTTTGTATCAGTGTTCCTTTGCAGCAAAGGAGCTGTAAATTTCTGTCTTTAATCACCTTCCATTACTTTCTGTGAAATTATCTACTTTGAAATTATTGTTTACTAATTAATACCATAACTTTAAAGCCCCAAACTCAAATTGCATTGCAAATGTATAACTATATTTTACATGGCTTTAATAATAAAACTAAATTCTGGGTGCTGAGGGGAAAAATGGCAACGTGTCATATTTCTTCATTTTTCATTTTCAGTAGAAACAAAGCTGTACACTAACAGAAAGAGAAGAAAGCAGTAAATACAAAATATTCTTTTTCATGCATTGCATACATATTTGGAGTCAATTTTTTTTAAATGAGTACCTGGCTAATAATAATTTCCTTAACTCAAAAATTTTATATTGTATTGAATTTATTATCACATGCAATTCCAAAAATTCTTCCTCTTTAATTTATCATTTCTTTTTTCCAGCCCAAATTTTGATTTCCCTGTAGTGGCTGCAAATTGGTTTCTAGAATCTGTGGTCTCTTGGTTGAAGTGTGAAGAATGATTTTGGGTACCTGCTAATGGTTGAAATGTAATAACATATACTTTAGAAATATAACTGTAAATATAGCATATTCTTATTTACTACATTTGTTAACATGGGAAATAAATATTGACTTACCCCCTCTCTTGTTGATCTTCGCATAGCCGGGAGAATAGCTTGCAGACATAGATGACGAGCAGCTGAAAGCTACGTGGGAGAGTCCAGATACCAGTGGTTCATCACATTTTTCTGAAAAGAAAAGAGAAAGAGAGTGAAGTTCAATAAAGGCCTTTAAATAATGATGGGTATGGTTTTGTTAAAATAATTATTGACTGTAGCACAAAATTTTAAACTATTTAGCAAATGATCAGAATTTAAGCAACTTGACTGTGCTAATTCTAATAAATCACAGGAACAATTTAAACAACTTTCTGATTTTCAAGGGTTGTAATAAAGACTAAGTATTTTATTCCCAAGAGCTTCAGTTCAGACCTGCTATTGCAGAATCAGGAGGAAAGTTGAGGTTGTTCTTTTTTTTTTTAACAAAGTTTGAAATATGGCATGCCCTGGCAATTTCTTCAGGCATTTATTTATTATAGGAATAGAGGGTTAGAAACAATGAGTTTGGAGGAGGGAAGAGTAGGAGGAATCCTACCAAAACTAAAAGACTAAGAAGAAGGTGTCAGGAAAGGAGAACAAAGAATAATCACCAACTTGAAAAGCTTTGAAAGATTAATCAGTTGCCATCATACTCAGTCAACTGCACTAGAACCAGGTGACCCTTCAATTCTACTCTTCACTTGGTGTCTATAGTGCCATTAATTTTTCTGTCCTCTTCCCTCACTACCAGCTTGTTCTCCAATTCCTTTGATGGATCTTTCTCATTTTCTTAATGTCTAAATGTTAAAGTACCCAGGACTCAACTCTTGGATCTCTCCTCGGTCTACTCAATGCTCTCTGAGAGACTGCATCAAGGGCTGTGTCTCATACTGGAATATCCCAGTTGCTAACTCCTCATATCACCTGTCCGTCAGTGATCACACAGACTGTATATTCTTCCTGATCCCTCTCTTCTTCCTCTTCAGTCCTTCTGCAACATAGCAGCCAAAGGGACACTTTTAAAAATAGAAATGCATCATGTGGCTCCTGTACTTAAATTATTCACTGGCTGTCAATCACTCAGAGTAGTTTGAAGGCCTTCAATGGCTCACAGTGGCCACAACACTGGTCACATATTCTCACATCCTTGTTTATTACTGTCTAGCCACCATGGCCCCCTTCCCCTTCCTTCAACAACAGGCCTGCTCCTGCCCTGGGCCCTCACAATTTTTATTCCAGCTACCACAAAGTTCAGCCCTCACTTCTGTCAGACTCTGCTTCATGTGACCTTTCAGCATCACAGACAAGCCTTTCTAGTGCACATGGCTAAAAGAGCATGACACCACCATCACACTGTGTGCCCACACCCTACCTTATTTTCCTTTATAGCATTTAGAACTACTTGACATGTTGTTCTTATTCATTTGTTTAATTGCCTTTCTCTCCCACTAGATTAGAAGCTCTATGGGAATAAAGATTTGATAGTTTGCTTAATGCTTACTCTCCAGGGATCTGAACCACACTTGGTGCTTGGCACACACTCTAAAAACATTTGTAGAATGAATGAATAAAAATAAAACTGTGAAACCTAACATACTTCAGTGTCCTGAAGCACATTGCTCAATAACATGGCACAGCACCTAATTTTAGAGAGTTAGTCTGAAATCCCAAGCAAATATTTACACACTCAATATTCTGCTTAATATGACAAAAAAAAAATTCTAGAATGCTTTCTATCTCAAATATTTATAAACAAACAAACAAACAAAAATCTTTAGCAATAAAATATATGAATTAGTTAACTTAAAAAGTCACTCAAGTGGAGTTAAGTTCCCAATGAGATGGCTCAGGGGTGAATGTTCTCTCCTCCCAAGCGGGAGGGCCCCAGTTTGATTCCTGCCCTGCATAGCCCCACATCCAACTGTGTGGAATGAAATCATGTCACAACTAATGATGTACAACTATGGAGACTGCTCTGGGCCCTCCCCCTTCACTCTCTCTCTCTCTCTCTCTCTCTCTCTCTCTCTGTTTCTCACCTTCTCTCAAATAATAAAAAATTTAAAATATATAAATACAAACATGTTAAAAATATCAATTCACAAAGTGCATATCTAAAGTAAAAGATTTCATATTAATGGTTTAAAATATGTAGTATTTATCTAGCTATCAGTGAGCACAAATATAAAACCGTAGTTTCCTATCTTCTGACTATTTTGAGGCTAACTTTTTATAATTTTTGGACATGGTTCTGCATTTAACTGTAATCATCCTTACTTCTAAAGCTCCAATTATATTCAAAAGTGCTGGTGTTCACTCATTTTCCTTTCATCTACTCAAATATGCTCCAAGCACCTGTGCTGTGCAAGGAGCGGGCAATGCAGCAATTAAACTGATAATGTTCCTGTCCTATGAAACTTGCATTTTAGTGGAAAGAAACAGGCTAAAAAACTAAAAGGTAAATTTATATTATGTGATGGTGATAAATACAATAGCGACATTAAATATGAAAGAGGAGGCAGGGTGTTTGGGGGTGGAGGCAGAGGGGGTTGCTGTTTTCTGCTGCCTTGTAAAAAAAAGCCTCTTTGATCTGGGTCAGGTGACATCTGAGTAGTAATCTGAAGGAAACGAGAAGGTGAGCCCTGTGAGAAATCAATAGAATCATGATGGGAGAAAACTCTTCTTGTCCAAACATGCTCGATGGACAATAATAATGAATGATTCATTTTTCCAAAACTAAGCATTCAATGCACACGTATTGTGACATCAAAAGTAATTAAAACAAAGTTGATGAATAATTGATTAAACAATTAATTAGTTAATTTGAATTTAGAACTTAAATATTGCATTTATGTAACCTGAAGACAGTTTATCCATATTACGTATTTTTTTTAAATGTTGACTTCTGTGACAAATTGATCATCTTTATAAGAAATTAAATTTTTTTTCACTAATTTAAAAAAACTACTGTATATAATTCAGGAAAACAAAATTAGAATAATATTGGAATCAGAAAAAATAAGAGCATACACAAAATAGGTTTTATTTTTAAAAGGTAGCTGTTGGGATGCCAGAATAGCTCAGTGGTTGAGTGCTTACCTCCTAATCACGAGGTCTCAAGTACGATCCCAGGCCACAGCCCATGCAAACCCCGTGTGCTATACTGCAATGCAATTGGTAAGCACCGGGATAGCACTGTGGTGAAGGTTCTTGTCTCCCATGTGGGAGGAGCCTGATTCAGTTCCTGCCCCAGGCAGCCCCACATCCACCTGTGTGGAATGAAACCATGTCACAACTAATGATGTACAACTATGGAGACTGCTCTGGGCCCTCCTACCTTCTCTCTCTCTCTCTCTCTCAAAACAATAAAATAAATCCTAAAAGAATCAAAAAGGTAGCTGTAAAATTGTCAAATTTAAGAATTGGTAATTTCACATTCTGCTAAATTATGACATAACCTATAACCATATAATTAAGAAAAATGCTAAATGAATTATATGTTGAACCACAAATACTTATTGAGATCTTACTCTATGTCTTGTAATGTTCTAATCACTTTGAGTAAATACAAACACACACACATATACAAACATCTATCTATCATCTATCTATCTATCTATCTATCTATCGATCGATCTATCGATCTATCATCCATTTTGCCTTGACAGGTAATCACTGGACTCACATCAAGTAATTAAATATAAAACAAGAGAATAATACCAAGCCATTTGTATTTCAATGCTGAATAGAATATTATGAAGTGCTGAAAGTAATAATTTAAAATGCAGGGCTATTGTGTAAGTGAGTTGGTTGTCAGTCTTGCCTGGCTTCATCATAAATGTGTGATCTTTAATATGTAAATTAACCCCCCTCCTACAGATGACTCACACATAATATGAGAAAATTAGAGGATGCTGGGATAGCTCAGTGGTTGAGTACTTGCCTTGAATTCACAGGTTCCAGGGTTCAAAACCTGGTCCCAGCCCATGCAAAGCCCATATGCTAAACTGCAGCAAAACTGGTAACCAACGAGATGGCTCTGTGGCGAAGGTACTAGCCTCCCACACAGGAGAACCCCGGGTTTGGTTCCACCCTGTGCAGCCTCACACCCACCTGTGTGGAATGAAACCATGTCACAACTAATGATGTACAACTATGGAGACTGCTCTGGGCCCTCCCGCTTTCTCTCTTTCTCACTTTCTTTCTTTCTCTTTCTCTCACAGCTTCTCTCAGACAATAAAATAAATCTTTTCTTTTTTTTAACAAAAGAAAATTAGTAAGTTTCTCTCAAGCTCTGAAAATTCTAAGCATTGTCAAGGACAGGAGTCCACAAACAATTTTTTACAGGCCAAACTTGGCTCTCTGATTATTTTTATAAATAAAGCTTTATTATTGGAATATAGCCACACTCACTCATTAAGGTATTGTTTATGGCTGCTTTCACACAGCTGCAGAATGTCACAAAAGAGACCATGTGGCCTCCAAAACTAAAATATTTACTTTGACTTTTTATAGGAAAAGCTTCCAAAACTCTTACCCAGTATAAGAAATATTCCAGGTGTCTAGAAAAAAGAATCATTAATGATCGTTTAAGGTATCAGGTAACATATAAATAATGAATAGAACCTGACGAATCAAGGTACTATAGACAGGTGAAAAGAGGGTTAAGAATATTCTAGAAAGCGGAATCAGCTTAAGTAAAATCGTGGACATCATAATGAGTTGAAATTTTCCAAAAATAATTGTTGTAGCACTCCATACATACACATGTTACCACACTATTATGATGAACTGTCCATTTTTACTTTCAACTGTAATAAGTCATTATACATTACATAATCCAGTGAGTCAACTTGTTTGTTGTGTTAGAACATGTCTGAATATTTTGCAGATATTAAATACTAGGAAACCAGGCATAACCTTGGAGAAAGTTATATTTTTATCGACTAGAGAAAGAGAGAAGGAGAAAACAAACATTTGAAATAATTTAGTATTGTATTTTCCCATACTGGGATGTCTCCCAAAACTACAGCCACATGGTTATGGCAAATATTTGGTCTCTGGTGTACTTCCCTTCGAGGGAATCTTGGATGAAAACTAGAGGAGCAGATGGAACTTGCATTTTATTTGCACACTATTTCAGTTAGTCAGAAAGGCAGACTAGCTGTAAGACTTCTGTCCTGATTCATAATGACTGTTGCCCTTCACCTAGGAAAGCACAGCTGAGAGGGATTGCTATTGGCAAGGCCTATGCACAGGAGTTTGCAAGGTCAAAGTGCTTCAGAATGAACGTAACTAACATTAGAGACAGCATTCCAAAGGATCTGATTAAAACAATGTTGAGAAAATTTTACAAGTCAATAACTTTTAAACTTATAGCACTTAAAATATGTTTTAGTCCACACATTTGAAAACATAAGCCATTATAACGGAAAGCAAGAACTGCAAAAGACTCTAGAAATAAACATTGCTATCAGGACAGAAATTCTAGCAACATCCTCATTTTTACTTTAGAAAAAAAAAGCCAACGTGAAAGGCACATTTCTTAGTGGAAGGCATCACTTAACTGGTTTCCGTATGTTCCGTGCATTCAATTCCTCACTTCTGAAGTTGGAGTGACACTGCCTCAGGTTGTATGTCTATTCTTCTCCATAGTCAGGACTAATTCAAGAGTCCAGACTTCCCTCTAAACTAGGCTGACCATATGTACCATTTTAAATGGGACAGTACCTTTTTTTCTGTCCCATTTAAATGGTAGGTCTCAAATCGGGCTATTTTCAAGGTTTCAGTAGGCTGACCATACGTGCCATTTAAACAGGACAGAAAAAACAGTACTGTCCTGATTAAAATGGTATGTATGGTCAGCCTACTCTAAACTCTCTGATTCAATCAGTAGGCTCATGCATTGCTCCTTATGGCCAAAACTACAAGCTGAATTACAAGCTGAATGGCTGTGCTGATTTACTTCTCAGGTTTTGCCAGTTCTCTCAGTTCTTCCCAGAGGTATTCTGCCTTCCCCTGTTGTGCATTTCAAGGTCTGCAGTCCCAAGGACTACATTTTGCCTCCCATTTCTGAATTTCTTTATTCTCTGTCTGCTGGCCCCTGTGCCTGACTGTTGTCAGTTATTGTATTCACCGATCTGAGTATGTGACTTCCTGTGTACCCACATAATGTGTACTGTGTCCAACTTACTGATTATCATGTTATTCCCTGACATCATTTGTCTGAATTCCTACACAGATCATGGTTTTAGTTACATTGTTTCAATGGCAAAGGAAAACACCTTGGGACAAATAAAGTGTTATTTCTTGCCTAGCCTAATAGTTTCAAGATTTGAATGAAAAGGAGACTTAGCTCAAAACTCAGGTGCTTCTTGACTTGAGTAATCACTACAATGATATGTTTCAGAAACTTTATTGCATAATTATGATTCTTGTTCTTTTTTTAAAATTTATTTTTATTTTTTTCTTTCTCTCTCTTTTTTTATTGTTAAATTTATTGGGATGACCTTGGTTGGTAAAAATTATGCGGGTTCCAGGTATACAATTTTACATTACATCATCTATGCATTGCATTATGCACTTATCATTTCCTTTTCTAGAAAAGAAGAAAGGAAGGGAGAAAGGGAGAAAGGATGGAAGAGAGAGAGAAAGGGAAGGAGGGAGAGAGAAAAAGGGAGGAAGTAGGGAATAAGGAAGGAAGGATGGATGAAAGAATAAAGGAAGGAAGGGAAGGGAGAGAAAAAAGAATAAAAAGAAAAAACACACATGGTTGTAACAATAACTTCACAATCTGTTTCTTTATAGCTGTAGAAGGCCTGCTATTTTTATTCCCCATAAACCTGGGCAGCTGGTTACAAAATTATTTTGTTTTGAAACACTTGTAAAAATGGTGCCTTGTATTTTCTCAACATGCATTACTTGAGCCGGCACTATATTTTTCACCTCCTAACTTTCCTAACTTTAGCACTCTATTAAAAAACAAAAACAAACTTAGATCATTCCATATGTCATCTGTGGAAACCTTATACCCCAATACTTTTCTTTAGGGAAAATGTGTAGTAATCATACCTGAAAGCTAAACTTTCTTCAAATTTAATAATTTATAGTATAGAATATTCAAGTATTATATTACTTCTTCAATAATACATGAGTACAGGAAACAGAAATATGACACTCTCAGTAGTTTTTTATAATTTTTTTCTTACACAGAAAAACTCTTGGTCCATTTTTTTAACTTAACATGTCTAATAAATATTTTGTTAGGACAGTCGTGACTTACAGAGGTAGCATTAAAGCTGATGTTTCCCCATTATGAGTGTAATGAAAGAGAGAACATGCTTCTCACAGTCAAAAGATCTAGATTTTAATTCTAGCAACATAAATTTGGACAACTTAACTTAGTTCTATCTTACCCACAGTTTTTCATTATTTAAAATGTCCTTCCCAGTTTTGAATCATTGTTCTATGAATTATAAATCATAGCAACAGATAATAAATGGTAAAGTAATCAGTGTTACAGGAGTATACTAGAAAAATGTTTGCTTCTCCTTAGGGCAAAATCACCACAGATTCCAACTTATCTCCTATTTTATACATTGTTACCTCCATCATATTTTCCTTTCAATTTATTTGAGGTCACTGTTTCCACATTAATTTTCTTTTTCATTTAAGATTTATTTTTATTGTTTTTGACAGAGAGAGACAGACAGACAGAGAGAAGTGGGAAGTCACAGAGCAATATCCATAATTGTACATCATTAGTTTTCTACATAGTTTCTTTCATTCCACAGGTGGGTGTGGGGCTGTGCAGGGCAGGAATTGGGTCTGGGGCCTCCTCCATGGAATGCATGCCCGGGGCAGGAGCCGAAACAGGGGCTTCCTACATAGGAGGCTCACCCCAGTGAGAAGCAAACTGGGAGCACATCCCAGTTCAGCATATGAGCCTGCATGGACTTGGGGACAGGATTTGATCTTCGAACCCCGGGGCTGCAAAATGATCGCTCAACCCACAAAGTCATCCTGGCATCCCTGCATGTTGATTTTCTATCTGGAATATCTGTTCATTGGTGCCAGTGGGGTATTAAAGTCCACTATTATGATTGTGTTACTGCTGATCTCTGCCTTTATGTCAGTCAATATTTGCTTTGTATATTTTGGTGCTCCTATGTTGGGTGCGTAAATGTTTACTAGGATGATGTCCCCTTGTTGGATTGATCCTTCTACTACTATGTACTGTCCTTTGTCTCTTATTATAGTCAATATTTTATAGTTTATTTTGTCTGATATAAATATTGTTACTCCAGCTATTTTCTCATTTTCATTTGCATGAAATATCTTTTTCTGTCCCTTTACTTTCAATCAGTGTGTATCTTTCAATCACATGTAGGTCTCTTGTAGACAGTATATACCAGGGTCTTGTTTTCTTATCTATTCAGATACCCTGTGTCTTTTGATTGAAACATTTAATCCACTTATATGTAAAGTAATTATTGATAGGTACATAGTTATTGCCATGTTATTATTCATAAAAATTTTTTTACTTTGCTTGTTTTATCCTTTCTATTGTTAATAACATTTTTTTTAATATATTTTTATTTATTTATTTATTTTTGACAGAGAGAGAGAGAGAGAGAGAGAGAGAGAGAGAGAAAGATACAGAGACAGAGAGAGAACTGAACTGGGGGAGCTCCCAGTTCAGCATATGGGTC
>PVKE010041099.1:0-14317 GCA_004027555.1 Craseonycteris thonglongyai | reverse complement strand
CTCACAGGGGTTTCGGTTAGGAAACCTGGCTTAGTTCACATAGAGCTGGCCTCTAAGCAAGGTTTAGTCAAAGTGTTCTTAATGAAATCTCCATCAGCCAACAAGACCTGTAGTCAACCTTTCAGCTATTTTTGCTCTTGAGGAAACAGTGAGTCTTTGTATGGTTCACAACTGCCTTATCTCTGTCCTACAACAAGCTAGGCCCCCTATGCTCTGGATTTCAATAACCACAAGCCAAACTTTAACACATAACCTTGCAGAAAACTTCCAAAATCAAAGAGGAAAACGGACAATGAATAGCCCCCAGCCTTCCCCACCCACCAGTTCCTCCCACCTAACCTCTGGGCCACCAGCTTCCCTGGGCCACCAGCTTCCCTGGGCCAGGCTTACCCCGAGTTGTGATGTCCTAATGGCCTAGATCCTTATAGATCCAGTCTCCAGACACAAGTGAGTTCTGTCTACACAACATGGGTCCGCTTTCACCTTGTGCCCAGATAGCAGAGGCTCCCAAAAGCCTCCTAGGCTTTCCACGCTACATCACCAGTAACCAAATTAGCTCCAGAAGACAGGATTTGTAGGAAAAAGTAAGGAGAAACTGTCATCATAATAATAGCTACTAAGGGAGGGTTAGAATCTTCATTTTACAGATTAAAAATTAAGGTTTAGTATAAGGTTAGAGAACTTGCCTAAGGTCATATCACTAATTTAAGCAGCAGACTTTAATTCAAATTGACTCCTTGATTGATATCTCATAGCGTCAGACCTCAGAGATAATTAAGAAAAAATGCCTACCAGCTGAATTTTATTTCTATTTAAATTTAAAGAAGCTTGATTAAGCCCCATGTACTGGGGCAGGAGGAAGTGTTAAGTTTTAGCTCACTAACTAAATTGAAATGAAGACAATCTGGGGATTTTTTGTGGGGTGAGGTCAGTAACTACATTGACATAATTTTTAAGAGCCCTTATCTTTTATACATACATGCTGGAGTTCTAACAGTTGAAATGATTGGGAATGTGCTTCAAAATATTACAGGAGGTAAAAAGTAGGTTGAAGTGTAGATGACACAAAATTGGCCATGAGTAGATAAATAATTTGAAGCCAACTAATCGATATAAATGGGCATTCCTTTTGATTATCTACTTTTGTATATATAAAAAGTTTCCACAATAAAGTTTAAATGAATGAAACAGCAAAAAATGAAAATAAAAGTGTGTTAGAATGGGACGATGGCTTTGCTCTTCAGTCACTGAAATGTTAAGGTCTGGATATATTTCAAGTAATACAAAGATAATAGAAATAAAATAAATAGGGGATGCTGAGATAGCTCAGCGGTTGAATACTTCCTCGCAATTTCAAGGTCTGGGGTTCGATTCCCCGCCCCAATTCCCTTGCAAACCCATATGCTGAACTGCATCGCAACTGGTAACTGCTGAGTCAGTTTGGCGGTGAAGTTTCTCACCTCCCATGCAGGAAGCCCCTGGTTTGGTTCCCACACCACGCAGCCCCACATCCACCTGTGCGGAATGAAACTATGTCACCAATAATGATGTACAACTATGGCGACTGCTCTGGGGCCTCCTCCCACCCCCTCTATCGCTCTCACCTTCTCTCAAACAATAAAATAAATCTTTAAAAAAAAAGAAAGAAATACAACTAATAGCAACACAATTATAATCAGACTTCCCTCCCATGTGTATATAGAGCTTTACAATTCACCCGGCCCACAACTGAGCCCACACTGGAGGTACTGATACCACTGTACAAATGGGAAAACTGAGGTTCAAAGAGGCAAGGTGATCTGCCAAAGGTCACACAATAAGTCAGCAGCAGGGCCAGCCCTATGAGTTTTTTCTGTGAACAGCAACTTTTTCTGAATGTCATTTGGAGCAGCAATGCAGGGATTAGCAGGAGCTAACAATTTAAAAGTGGAGAAGCTGCCAGTCTGCACCTTCCCCCAGATCCTGGTCTTGCTGGACTGGGCAAGGCAGGACAGAGGAGGCCCGCTACCCCATGGGGGCAGGCCTCTAGGCAGGGGCAGATCCAGGTTTTATGGGCTTTGAAGCCTATACAATTTAGGGACCTGAAATTATAAACACAAAATTAGGTATAACAGTTAATATTAATTTTGAATGAGAAAATAAATCACAATAAATGTCTGAATCCTTGGAGATTTAAGACACATTCTTCTGAAATCTTTTTTAGATAATTCACCAGAAATGCAAGCATATGGGGGGGAGTAGGGAGAAGGCATCAAATATATGGTGATGGAAAGAGAGCTGATTCTGGGTAGTGAGCACATAATGCAATGTACAGACAATGTAATGTAGATTGTACACCTGGAAACAATGTAATTGTTGCCAACCAACAATAAATGTCACCGAATAAATTTAACAATTAAAAAAAAGGAAGCATTTAGAAAAAGAAAGAAAGAAAGAAATGCAAGCATAGCAATGCTTCCTGTTTACAACCAAGCTACCCCTCTTCTCCTGGAACAAGCCAGAACTCCCTGCACCCATAGGAGCCCTGAAGCAAACTTCATCTACTTCTGAGTAAATCCTCGTCTGGTGCCTACAGCTCTCCTCTAGGGCACTCTGACTGTCCACACCTCTGGATGTTACTAGCCAGTCCCCTCCTTGTCCCAGTTCCAAACTTTGCCAATCCCCTTTTCACCCCTTCATAGCATAGCACAGCTACTTTGAGCAATCTGAAGCTACATCCTGATGCCTGTTGTAAAGCTGGCTCATCATGGCCCTACACCAGAAACCTATGTGTCAGGCCCCACGCCAGGCACTTGAGGTAGACACATCATCCCCATTTTACAACTAAGACAAGCAAAGCTGCAGGAGACGGTTACATCCTCAAGGCCACAGTCCACAGAGGACAAAATCCAGGATTCAGCTAGTGTGGCTGGAAGAAAGGGCAGGAGGGAACCAAGCAAACATCATCACTTTCCCTGTCACATGGAGAACACTGCTGGGAATTGACTCACAGTTATGGAGGCTGACATGTCTCAGTACCAGCAGTCACCACGCTGGAGAACCAAGAGTGTAGTTTCAGTCCAAGGATCAGCAGGCTCAAGTCCCAGGAAGCACTGATATTTCAGTTCAAGTATGTAGGCAGAAAACAATCCAGTGTCCCAGCTCAAGACAGTCAGCCAGAAAGAATTCTCCCTTTTTTATGGGAGCGTCAGTCTTCTTGTTCTATTCAGACCTTCAACTGATTGGATGAGATGACCCACATTGGGAAGGACAATCTGCTTTGCTCAGGCTACAGATTCTTCCAGAAACACCCTCACAGACATGCCCAGAATACTGTTGGACCAAATGTCTGGGCACACTGTGGCCCAGTGAAGTTGACACAGAAAATTAACCATCATACCTTCTGACCTACGTCACCAAAGGGCAGGTCCAAATCTGGGGGAAAGAACCGCAAGAAAGAAGCTTATGGTGACCAAATTAGTACCACTTTGGGTGCCAAGAAAATGCCAAACATTGCCCCATAAATGCTATGGTTCTTTAACATGATCTCATCTTAATTTGAAGTACAGACAAGTAAAGTGCTCAGTCATATTCATGGCACTTACCAATGGCACTAGATTAAAAACTTCATAAAAACTTTCTGGAGATGTTATGAGTCCTACTGTACTGATCATGTTTTGCATTTTCTGTATTGTATGATTGACATTTGGGGGCTTCATTAGTCCTAAAAGAACTGCCCCAGGGCTAGCTAACTCCTATAGACAGACAGTAAACCACTTGTCTGGGAGCACATCTTTGATAAGTAAACCAACCAACCCAGAGCCCAGAACCACCTCCTCCTCCATCTGGCTTTTACACTCCAGAAAGCAGCATTTCTTTCGCCCTAATCATCTCAGGCTCAGACGTCAGACAACAAGAGCAGCCCACTAGGGTATTAGTAGGTGGGGCCTTTGAGAGGTAATTAGTCATATGGGTGGGGCCTCATGAACAGGATCAGTGCCTTATAAAAGAGACCTCAAAGAGATCCTGAGCCCCTTCTACTGAGTGAGGATCCCCGGAAAACCGTCAGCTACAAACTAGAAAGAGGGCTCATCCAATTATGCTGGCACCTTGATCGTGGACTTCCCAGCCTCCAGAACTGTAGGAAAGAAATTTCTGCTACCGGTATTTATAAACTACCCAGTCTGTGGTATCTTGACATAGCAGCCCAAACAGGTTAAAACAATTACTGAGATCCTTCACTGTGCCAGGTGCTATGCTAGGTGCTGGGGGTTTTGGGGGAGGGACAGTGAATGTGTCACATCAGGTCCTTGAGCTGACACAGCTTACATCCTAGTGGAGTGGAGTACATGTTAGTCCCTTATCCCTCCAGTATTACACCTTCCTGAAATGTCCTTCCTTTTTCCTATCTTAGTCATGGCTCAAAGTCCAGCCCAAGTCATAGCTTCTTGGGTTCTTCAAACTGTATTACCTATCATCCCCCTCTTACAGACTTCTTGTGGTCACTGTTGTGAGCATTTTCATGCATCTATTTTCCCAAACAGATGGAAATCCCTTGGTGGTTTCAGACCCTGGCTCTAGACTATGGTCCTGTTTCTCCTCACTGACATGGGTGAAGTATCTAGGTCCTTCTTGTCATCCCCTGGGGTGGACCAGAGAGTTGATGTAGCAGGCAGAAGATCTCTGCAATCTGCCGAGAGTGGAACACTGATCTCTTTGGCCACCTCCTCAGGAAGAGTTGCAAAACATAACGTACCTTTACTTCCCATCACCTAAATTATCTCTGGATTAGTGGAAGAGCTGGGGTTGGCTTCCAAAATCTGGGTTTATATTCCAGCTAAAATTTAACTAGCAGAAGCAATGTACAATGTAACCAATGTGAGCTAAACACCTTAGGTATTTTGACAAGAGGAGGAATAATTGAGGAAAGCTTGGTGAAACAGACAGAGCAGGAGGTAAAAGACTAGCAGCACTGTAACAGTGGAAATGCTAGGGGAGGGTACACCAAGAAGAGGGAATAGTCAGTAAATGAATCAGAGATGGTGACTAGAACTTTCTGCAGCCTTCTCTTCCCTGCTGAGCCCTGAGAGCTAACCTATAAGGTGGGCATCAGCTGGCCTCCCCCTTGTTCTCTAGCTTCCTACTGGATTCAACCAATGGCAGGCACCAGTATATTGAAGAATGGGAAAAGAGCAAGGTTAGGATATTTATTCCTCAGACCCCTCCCTGCTGAGCCTCAGCTCAGCAATGGCTGTATTCTGAAGGCTTTGGTTCCTGTAGGATGGCCCTCTCCTCAGCTTTAGCTCTTTCTCTGGGTTCTAGTAACCACTCCCTCTACTTGTTTCTTTAAACACCAAAGCAATACAATTGCTTCACCACTCTTGTTGGTTCCCTTTAACCCTGCCCTTTGTAAATAGTTATTTCATTAAACCTTTCTTCATAACATGCTCGAGTGTGTCAACTGTTTCCCAGAGACCTGGCTGATAAGGCAGGAAGGCCTAGAGTATGTTCAGTCAGGCAATGGAAATTCAACCAGATTTGACTGATACTGAGAGGAGTAGACAAGAAAGAAATGCCATAGCCCACTTACAAAGAGCCATGCTAAGGAACTGAAAAACCAACGTTTTGAGAAGTGAAAGAACAAAGGGGGAAGCATTGAGAAAATGAATCTAGTGTCAGGGAGCAAATTAAATTGGATGAGAGACAAAACGAGTTCTGGAGACCAGTGCAGTGGTCCCGGTATGAGTGATAAGGGCCTGATTAGGTGTTAGCAGGAGAAACACAAATAAAGATTTAGATAAGACAGAGGTAGGAGGAAGAGAAAGATTGGATGAGAGGTAGAAAAGGCCCCTGGGAAGAAAAAATGTCAAAGTTGACATCCAGGCAGCTGCAGAGAGAAGAATTAAGTGGCCAGAAACGGGGTAGTCAAGGCAAGGCCCTGTCTAGGCCAGTTTGGGACACAGGTTTAAGAGATAGGAAACACCTAGACCGAGCATCACATAACTGTGGTCAAGGAGGAAGGCAGTCTAGGGTAGATATCCACTGGGAAGAGGGAGAAATAGATTAGATAGGCATATGTAAGCACAGTTTCATGTGGGAGATTAATCCTGAACAATCATAATCCTATCTAGGGGTCACAAAGTAACCATCTGCAGACCAAATGCAGACCAGAATTGTGTTGTTTGGCTCACAGTATTTTCTTAAAATGTGAATTAGTGCCAACATTAAAAATGTGGGTATCTCACCAAAAGAATTCCAGATTGTTGGCCTCTCTGACAATACTGGGCCCACATTCTCAGAACATGTAAACAGTTGGCCAGAACTGAGTAGCCATTGCCTATCTAGATCCTGCATGAAGTTTCCATTTACACCAACCCACTTGGCCTATATCACTCACTTATGTCACCTGCTTGGCCTTAGATGCATTTGAACTTAGGATCCCTGCTAATGACAGTGATAGTCCTTAGAAGTTTTTAACAAAACTGATGTCTCTGAAGACCCCCAAGGGGAAATTAGGGAGGATGAATTGGAGCAATTCAGATGAGTTCAGCATTTTTGAGTGTTTACTATGTGTTGGGCACTGTGCTAGGCACTACAGAGACTGTGGTGAATAAGAAGAGTGTCTGTTGTATAACAGGAATAACCAAGAATATGAAGATCCAATAAGTGGCTGTTTCCAAAATTCTGGCACCAGTGAGGGCTTGGAATAGACAATGAAAACAGAGATAAAGGCATGAATGCAAAATACACGTTGAAGGCAATTCTGTGCCAAATTAGCTATAGGGGAGAAAGAAAGAACAGTGAACTATGACCTTGTTCCAGTGGATATAAAAAGACAGGGTGCAAGTTAACAGTGTTGGATTACTCAGAGTGCAGTAAAGGTCCAAAGCAGGGTGAGAGAAGGAACTGGAGGAGTGGTGTTCTTGAAGGGATTACACAGGCTGCACCCTTCCTCTTGGCACACTCCTCTTGAGTAAGGACAGCTGCCATTACTGCCTGAGTGTTTGGGAACTGGATTACCGTATTGTTAACAAATAAAGAAAATAGAGCAACCTTCATTTAGTCCTGCAGGGCCCAGTTGGAACTGTACCTCTGTAGCTGTTTAAACATTATTGAATATTTGTTTAAATATTAAGCTGTGAAGCAAGGCTTTGGTGTAGACCAGGAGCAAATCATCCAGGAAACAGAAACAATCATATACAGCTCCCTGATGATTCAGGTTTTAGAACCACACTGGGGTTCTCTAGTTCCCTAACTCTCTAAGGAAGAACTGTAAGGAATTTTCTTTCAAGAATTACTGAATAAGAGCTACTAATGAGGACTTGACAATGAAACAGTGGCTCCCTGTCCTGCTGAAAATTTTCCTATCAGTGTCCCTAGCCTTCACCCATTTTACAATCAGGAAGCCTTATCATGGGGAGGGACTGACAATTTCACCAGGCCATACATTTCCTAAGCAAAAAAATAAAAATTATGGGGGAGGAAGGCGGGGCACCAAATATATGGTAATGGAAAGAGAACTGACTCTGGGTGGTGAACACAGAATGTAATGCATAGACAGTATAATGCAGAATTGTACACCGGAAACCTATGTAATTTTTACCAACCAACATCACCCCAATACATTTAACAATTAATAAAAGCCATAAATGTGCAAATAAATAAGTAGATAATTATATTTACATAATGGAAACTCTCACATTGTCGCTCAAAAAAAAGGAGATAATGTCTGTCAATTGGATTATTTCAATTAAAAGTTAAAGGTTTTGACTGAATTATATAGGATTGGGGGAATACTTTGTTTTCTGCTTGTTTTAACCAGTGGAAGCTTGATAGCTTATGTTCACGTGTATAAATCATCACAATTCAGCTCCCTTTCAACTCCATCATTCACATTTGGTTTCAAGTCAAGTACCGGTATATTGAAAATTTCCTTTCAACATCTGCATATGCTTGTGTCTGCTGATCCTCAGAGTATAGAACACAATACACTGAAGAGGAAGGTCTGATATAGAATTACAGTAATTTGCCCCCAGCCATACAACACAGATCAGCTTAGAGCAGGGGTGTCAAACTGGCGGCCCCCGAGGTAATTTTTTGTGGCCCACAATGCTCTGAAATAAAATGAAAATAGAAAAATTGTTATGAAGAAAATAGCACTTAGTGGAGATCGAGGCAATACCATACACACAATTTCCTCATTAACCCTTTAACTACTGAAGACAAGTACCGGTATACACATGGCCCAGTGCCTTTCCTGGGGGCCTGTGGGTGTGTATAAATGCGCTGACTCAGTTCTGGCGACATTTGTAAATGTGATGTGGCCCGTGTGAATCTTGCCTGTTGCACCAGATGTTTTAATTGAGTTTGACACCCCTGGCTTAGAGACTTAGACCTTGTCTCCTGAATCTGTTCAAAGATCACAATAAAATTACTCATCAGCCTCAAGAGTGCTGGAATTCCCAGTCAGAATCTCATACACAAGAAGACTCTAAAGGCTGGAGCTTTGGGGAAGCCAGGATGGCTCAGTGGGTTAAGCGCTCACTTTGCAGCCCGGAAGACCAAGGACCAAATCCTGGCCCCAGCCTGTGTGGACCCATATGCTGAACTGGGGAGTGCCCCCAGTTCAGTGCTCACCAGGGCGAGACCCCAGCCCAGTTCCTGCCCTGTGCAGCCCTGCGTCCACCTGTGGAATGAAACTATGTGGAAAAACCAATGATTTGCAACTATGGAGACTGTTCTAGGCCTTCCCCTTTCTCTCTGTCTCTGTCTCTGTCTCTGTCTCTGCATCTCTCTCTCTCTCTCTGTCAAAAACAATAAAAATAAATCTTTAAAAAAAAAACCTGGGGCTTTCTCATAAACAGGGATTGGCCAATTAGTCAGTCATATTGTTCCCGGATATTCAGCGTGTGAGGTCTTGACACAACGAGAAAAGAGTCTTTAGTTACAAAGTTATACATCTGTTGTTTGAGAATGATTGAAAAGATGTCCAACTCAATCCTTTAATGGTTAGGAACACAAAGAGGGGTGGGTGAGGTAACAGGTATACCAGGTTCCCTAAGCTCATGTCTTCCCTATGTGTAACTAAATGACACAGTTCCCAGTCCTGGTGAAGCTTTGTCTGGGGGTGTGTCAGGAGTCGGGAGACCCAGGTCCACATCCCAGGTAGTGCCAGTCAGGACTTGTCCTTAACCATTTTGTGGCACGTTTTCTTCGCTAATGGATAAAGAATTGGACTGGTTGACTTCAAAGGTCCCTTCCTTGTTTAAACCTCTGTAACCCTCTAAGTGAGGGGAAAAAGGGAAATAGAAGTTCACAAGCAGGTACTCAAATGAGAACCTTCGTTCAGCCTAACATCTTGGAGTGATCAAAGCTGCGAAGTATTGCAGCAAAGAATGACACGGGTTTATAACCAGGCCTACTACTGGAGTCCCTTCCTCTTATAAGACAACTAGTCAAATTGGATTACAGCCCCGTTATGATCTCATTCTACCTAACTACCTTTTTTTTTTTAATTGGAAATCTGTTTGTTTCTTTTAAGATTTATTTTTATTGATTTTGACAGAGAGAGACAGACAGACAAACAGAGGCAAAGAGAAGGGGGAAGCCCTGAGCAGTCTCCATAGTTGACAGCATTAGTTTTCCATATAGTTTCACTCCACAGGTGGGCACAGGGCTGCACAAGGCAGGAACTAGGCCAGGAGCCTCCCACATAGGCCCTGGCAAGAACTGAACTGGGGGCACACCCCAGTTCAGCATATGTGGGTCTGCTTGGGCCAGGGCTGGGATTCGATCCTCAGGCTCCAGGGCTGCAAAACAAGCGCTTAACCCGATAAGCCATCCCAGCTTCCCCTAATTACCTTTTTAAAGGCCCTATCCCCAAACACAGTCACATTCTAAAATACTGGGGATTAGGGTTTCAACATACAAATTTTGAAGGGACACAATTTAGTTCATAACATCAGTATCTGCCCTTTCCAAACTTAAATAGCCCCAGTGTGCTCTAACTTTCCTACTTTTTACAAAGTTCTCTCCCCCATCTTCCTGCCCCAATGTAGCACTTTGGGGACCACAGGGATGGGCAGCTAGGCCTACTTTCCGTCTTCCTATTACCATCCACATTTGTTGAATTACACAGACTTTTAATGCTGGGAATTAAAAAAAAACAACTAATTGGCTTCAGGTCTACTCTGGGCAGCTTCTAGCGTTTTACCCCTGCCACTCCTATTTACCAAATCTTCAGGATCTAAGAGGAGTTATACGAGGGCTGTCTGGAAAACATCCAGCCATTGTCAATATAAGGAGCACAGTTACATGGCTGGGTACTTTCCAGACAGCCCTCATATAGTGGGTGGTAGGACAGGGAAGGGTGAAAATAGAAGTGTACATCTATGCCCAGAAATGCTTCCACATGGGTCTGTCTCCATTCTCTATAAAGCACTTCTTGTGTTACAACATATCAGAATAGCAATCCTAAACACAGGCAAGATGGAAAAGAAACTGTTCTGCAAAGGAATCCTCACTTTCATTTTCTCTGGCAGAGAATCAGCCGCACAGACCCCCATGCACAGACCCATGGGTCCTGACTGGCATTTCAAACACTCCAGCTCCAATTGTGTTTACATATTTGTACAGCCAGAAAAAAAAAAAAAAAGACCAAATTTTAAACAGTTATTTTACAAACCACCAGCTCACCAGCTGTCTCTTTAATGCAATCCATTTATGCATTCCAAAAATATTTACTGAGACCTTTTGAGACACTTCTGGCTTGAGGCCTACTTCCACCTCTTGAAAGTGCACTTTCTCTACTTTTACTCTCAATAAACTTTGCTGCTTACCCTCCCCTACAAAAAAAATACATATACATACAGATAGATAGATAGATAGATAGATAGATAGATAGATAGATAGATAGATAGATAAAATAGACAGATGATAGACAGATAGAGAGAGAGAGAGAGAGCATCCCATGCACCAGGGTTAGAGACACAAAGGTAATGACCATAGCTTGCAGCGCAGTGAGGGAAACAAACATGTTCTAATAAACAGTACTTACTTCAACCCTCTGTGTCAGGTGCAGTGCAGGGCACTTTAAATACATGGTGAAGCATGATTATCTCCACTGTACAGTGAAGAAGCTAAGGTGCAAAGAAGTTCAAAAGCCAAGGTCACACTGCTAGGCAATGGAAGTGTCAAGACCAGAAGCCAAGTCACCTGACGTCTCAGGCGGTGCCCTCTCCTCTCTCAGGGGATCTTAATCTGGAGCCCATGAACTGAGGTGGATTTCTTTTTTACATCTTTATTTTCACTAATTTCTAACTCACATTTCACATTTTCTTCAAGTATATAGTATAGAGACAACACATCATGGCAGTATTAGCAGTACCTGTCACCAAGAGAAATCAGATATTTTCTTATTTTATTACAGTGTTGCCTGTGTCTTGAAATATTGTTTATGCTCTTACCACTTCAAGATTATGGTAGCTATTAGAGCCACAGCTAGTTCTTGTTAAGGCATATATATCACTTATTACTATATCATAAATTCTTTTACTATTTGACAAGTGTTTTGGAATTGGAATTTATAATACTGTGCCTTTTATTTTATGTATTTAAACGTAATGTACTGAGAAGGCGTCCTTAGCTTTCCCAGAACTTGCCAAAGGGGTACATGGCACAAAAATGGGTCAGAACCCTACATGATGCAATGATCAGCCCAGACAATCCAGAGGCTCTGCTCACTGTGTCTTTGAGTAAGGAGCTAGGGTGGGGTTTTTTAGAATTAAAAGACATGAAGAGGAAAGAAAAGGGGCCACCACTCCACCGGAGGACCCGTGCTTTCTCCCTTTCCACCTCTTCCTGTCCAGTCAGAGACCTAACTGCTCGCCTCTGCTGGTCGCAGCCTCAGCTAACTGCTTGAGTGCACCCAGGAGCAATGTCGATGGATAAATGTGTCCCCACTGTGGGCAGATGTCAACCTCTGACCCCCGGAGGCTGAGCACCCACTGCGCTGAGTAGCACAGTCAACAAGTGGAAGGCGCCAGAAGTGCCAGGCACCCACACCGGATACTGCGGTTTGTAACCGTCCCTCGAAGCTCGGCCTCTCCGCGCCCCCCGAGGCCCGACAATGGAGAAAGAAGCAAGGGGCCCCCAACCCCGGGTGGCCGGCAAGGGCAGCAAAGAGCTGCGTGTGCCGGGTGGGGAAGGAAAGTGTGGCGCGCGAGAGAACACGCGGCACAGGTCTGCGGAGTCCCAGCTGCGGTGGCAGAGCTGGGCCAGCGACCAGCCCCGGGGGCGCTCGTTGTCCCCGACCAGTCAGCCCCTCACCCCCTGGCCGAGGGCGGGCGATCGGCCACCCCGTGCCTCTTACCCGGCGGCGAGCGCAGCCTCCCACCGCAGTTGTTGGCGCAGCTAAGGCTGCCGCTCCCTGCCCTGGCTCCGGCCTCGCCTGGGGCCCCGCCCGTCCGCTCGGCACCCCCGGAGGAGGCTGGGGGCGGGGAGAGCGAGGCTCCCCCCAGGAAAGGTCCGGAAAGGTTCCACTGCGGCCCCGCCCGGCCTCGCTACCGGGGCACCAAGGCCAAGTGCAGTCTGCACGCGAGCTTTGTGAACACACAGAGGACAGAGCAGAGCCGCGGTCCAGCCGGCCCGGGGCGCTGCCCGTGGGGCTGACTCGCCCCTACTCCCGGTTCACCTCACCCCGGAGAGCGGCCGGGCGACATCGGAGGGCAAGGGGTCCACCTGTCGCTTTCCCCCTCGCCCCACGGGGGAGGGGGGGTGGACAACAGCGATGGGAGGGGCAAAGGTGGAGGCAGGACTGTGGATAGAAGCCCTGCCAGTTTGTGTTGGGTCCTCCAGAGCGTCCTCCAAGCTCCTCACCTGGTTTCCACGACTGCCCAGGGACACAGCTGTTCCCATGCGCATTTCACAGATAAGACAGCCGAGGCTCAGACAAGGCCAGTGACTTGCCTTGGTAAGCACAGGGGTGAGGCTGGATCAGCTGGCTCTCAGCCACTGCTCTCCTCACCCTGTTCGGTCCTACTTTCATGAGTGGACATTTTCCATTGGCTGCTCTTTCTAGGTGGGTGTAACGTCTAAATAAGTGGTTCTTCCACAATATCAAATCTAACAGCCCTCTTTTAATAATAAATACAGGCTAGCCCAAAAGTCTTACTGCACTTTTAAGCTTTACTAACTTCAGATGAGTGTTACAAACTCACCCCCACCCCCAAAACAAAAGCCCTTGAAAGTATATTTGCATTTCTTTTACATTTATTTTGTTTGGTAACTTCTGAATAATTTTTAAGACTTTGTGTTAAAATCAACATTTCTCTTCAGTCGGAGGGACTAGCTGCATCTATGATAATCACTATGAACACAATAGCTACAAATGCAAACTGTAGACTTTTATTGGCAACTCAATTCCACCTGCAGCATTGCTTCCATGCCATGTTCTGAAAGGGGGAACAACTGTCTTTCCAATAGACGCATTCCTGGAAATTTCAGCATATCAAAGCCATGCAATGATGGATGGATGGACCTGGAGGGTATTGTGCTAAGTGCAGTATGTCAGACAGAGAAAGACACATGTAATGTGATTTCGCTTATAAGTGGAATCTAAAGAACAAAATAAACAAAACAGAAACAAACTCACATAGATATAGAGAACCAACTCACGTGAGGCTTGCAAAGCCGTGCAAGTGCACACCTGGAGAAATGGGAAACTAGGAGAAGCATCATTGAAGGGTGGGAAAAGGAAGTGATAGGAGGGGCTGGCACTAAGGAACACCCCAACTCAACAATATCCTAGAGAAGGACAAGCAAACCAGCAGGGTTTGGGGAAGACATGCAGGCTCTGGGCAGGAAGGGTTGGTGACAGGAATGGGCAGGAATAGGGGATGGAACAGAAAGGGACTCTGGAGAATAGGAACGGGCAAGTGAAAGAGCTGAGTAGAGGCTGTTCCTGCAGACATGCAGCCTTAAATAGTACCCTCTGTCCAATCAGTAAGCCCTACCCCACCCCTCCCTTGTAGCAAACTCTTCCCTGGGTGAATGAGCAGGCAGAGACGTTCACACACACCCCCACCCGCGGCTACAGCAAACCCTCCCTAGCGCAGAGAGCAGCCCAGCCAAGGTGACACCAGCTTCTGAGCTGCAGTGAGACTTGTGGGGGAGCTGGGGTTGAGGTCCTACTATGTCCCTACTCTAGGGACCAAACAGCACACACAGTGTTCCTCCTTCCAGATCACCAGGCAGTCTCAGAGGTGGAGGTGGGTGGGTAAACAGCATGATGCGTGTTTATTATGCCAGATTTTTTTTTTTTTTACAGTGAAAGTTTTTT
>PVKE010041098.1:0-14315 GCA_004027555.1 Craseonycteris thonglongyai | reverse complement strand
TTCATCATTTCTTATCACTGAGTAGTATTCCATTGTGTAAATGTACCACATCTTCTTTATCCAGTCATCTATCGAAGGGCATTTTGGTTGTTTCCATGTTCTGGCCACTGTGAACAGTGCTGCGATGAACATGCGGGTACAAACATCTTTAAAGATTAAGGTTTTCAGGTTTTTTGGGTAGATGCCCAGTAGAGGGATGCCTGGCTCGTATGGTAATTCCATTCGTAATTTTTTGAGGACTCTCCATACAGCCTTCCATAGTGGTTGTACCACTTTACATTCCCACCAGCAGTGTATGAGGGTTCCTTTTTGTCCACAGCCTCTCCAGCACTTGTTATCCCTTGTCTTGTTGATTATAGTCATTCTAACAAGTGTAAGATGGTATCTCATTGTGGTTTTTATTTGCATCTCCCTAACTGTTAGTGAAGTGGAGCATTTTTTCATATACGGTATCTGTTGGCCATATGTATGTCTTCACAAGAGAAGTATCTATTAAGGTCATCTTCCCATTTTTTAATTGGATTGCTTGTTTTTTTCTTGTTGAGTTGTACAAGTTCTTTGTATATTTTTTATATTAGCCCCTTATCAGAGGCATTATTTGCAAATATTTTTTCCCAGTTGGTTGGTTGCCTCTTAGCTTTGTTGATGGCTTCCTTTGCATTACAGAAGCTTTTTAGCTTGATAGAAGTCCCATTCATTTATTTGTGCTTTTACTTCCCTTGCCATTGAAGTCAGATTCATAAAGTCCTCCCTGAATCCCAGGTCTATAAGTTTAGTGCCAATGTTTTCTTCTATGCAATTTATTGTTTCCTTTCTTATTTGGAGGATATATATCAATCTTAACTCCAAATCCTAACAAATGCTTACAGCTCTCTATAACTTCTCCATTAATTTAACTGACTCTCAAATATCAATACAAAGAAATTCCACATAGAGCAAAACCCATGTCAAGATGAAGCACCCCAAACAGATGGAGTTTTGTACAGAGAAAAGGACATTGGATTGGAAGCTATGAAACTGGTTTTCATTTGAGCTTGGCTACCATTTTGTAGTATTACCTTAGCCAAGTTATTTGTTTTCTCACTCTGTAAAATGAGAAGGTTCAAATATATTCTCCAGACCTAGCCAATTTAAATAACTATATTTCAAGTTATTTATTTATTTTTTAAAGATTAGCAATTTTCAATCTGCAAGGCCAAAAAACAAAACAACCCAAAAACCACAGTAATGGGGGAAGTCCAAGAATTGATATACTAGAATTCAAAAGCTTAATAGAAGTCTTACTTAACATGATAAAAGTTGCACAAGCTAATAAAATGCTTAAATTTTTAGTGAGGCTGATAACACTGGTTTTTGCTTGCCATTCTTGAAGCACTGATCAGCAGTTATAGAAGTACTATTTGTTTGAAAACTTATTTTAAAATATGGAAGTGGGAGTGACAGTAAGTAGGGTCCTTGTAGCGAAAGGTTCAGAACCACTATTTAAAGTAACCATTGTGGTTTTAATTCTTTGAGAAACCTAAGAGCAGAAAATTCCCTCCTCTATAGGGTACTCATAAGCACTAACAAATATGGTACATAGAGGGTAGGTATATAGTAAGAAAACGTTTTTATGTAAAGATAGGGATTACACTTCACTCTTTCTAGAAACTCATGCAAAGAGGTAATAAATGAAATTATTCTTGTGACAGTGACTATAATTCTCCTGATATACATCTTTGGAAAGTTTTAAAACCATGCTCAAATAATGCACAAGTGCATGACCTACAGGAAAAAAAAGCCAGTGAGCATTTCACTTTATGTTAAAAGGAGGTCATGAGATGTGGGTGCTAATGAGACAGGCAAGAAATGGAGGTTACGCTTAGGAAACATAAGGGCCTGATTTCAGTATGGCACTGTGTTCACAAAGATGACATGGGCTTACTGGACACATCTAAGCAAAACCAAAGTCAAATACTAAAAACTGAAAAGCCTCCTGGTTTTAAAAAAATCTCCTTCTATCAAAGCAAGAACTCTTTAAGAGATTGTGCTGAGACTAAAGTAGTTTTGTAATTTTATCAGGACAACATGAGAAAAAAAAGAAAATTGCAAGTTTTCCACACTATACCAGTATTTTATAGAAAGTACTTACCATAGAGTTGATTTTAAGGGGATCTTTTTTGGTACCATCAGACCTATAACTAAAACAGAATAGAAACTTAAAGACTCTTCTAATTACGTATAATATTTAGCTTTAATTAAAAAAAAATCAAATTCATTTTGTTCCTTCAAAATAGAAATACATAGTACATGAAATATGAGACTGCTGGTCAACTCACCTAGGTATACCACCGAGACACAGTGTTCCAAGTCCTAAGTAACTCAGTGACAGGGTCATGTAGTTTGGGAACATGAGTTCAATTTGTAAAGACGGAGGTTCAAAGTAGTATATGAGGTGGGCAGAGATATCAACCCATTCCTACCAACCCAGTTGAGTTAATATTCATTATTAGCCCAATAAGATAATACATTTTCCATTTCTTACTAGTTACTTTTATATACATGGTTTACCACTCTTATTGTTTATTTAGCCTTGAATCTAACATGCTATCATATATACAAAAGCAGCTCAATAAATAATGCATTTTTATTAAATGAATAGTAAGTTTTTAAGAGGATGGATGTTTGGAGAATCAATACATTCTGAACAAATTCATTCTGAACCTTATAAATTGTTTTGGGGTAAGTGTCTAAGGCAAAAGGGTACTGTATGACACAAAGTTTCTGTGTGTATATGTATGAGCACATGTGTGTTGTGTTGTCCAAGAGGTAAAAAGAATTACTTCATCTAAAATTTGTCTTTATTCACTCACGCAAAATCTCCTCCAAGTGTACAAATCAGCTGGGCTCCAAATACACTCCATAAAGAAAGGCCTCCGTACTCCCAGGTCACCATTACAACACTATTGTCAGGAGACCATTTGATCAATTTAACAGCTCCTGTTTTGTTCCAAATGTCTGTTAAGAAATTGTGAGAAGAGTTAAAAATAAATGACTGCTTCAGAAATACTTATTTTTTACAGTGTGTATTTTCATTTTCAAGTTGAAATAAGCAGAAGGACATGTCTGCTTCAAATAATGAGAGAAATCCTGCTCATTTGGGGTTATTTAAAAACATGCAGGACATTAGCCTTGACTTGGCCTAAGCAGAACTCAATGCCCAAGTGACTTATGAGTAAAAGGCATTTTTGGCTACCTGAATAACTACAACTATGTAGTCTTAAAAATAGGGGAAGCCGGGATGGCTCAGCAGGTTAAGCGCTCGCTTTGCAGCTCCTGGGACCGAGGATCGAATCCCGGTCCCGGCTGACCCATATGCTGAACTGGGGAATGCCTCCAGTTCAGTTCTCACCAGGGTGAGACCCAGGCCCAGTTCCTGCCCTGGCCCACCTGTGGAATGAAACTGTGTGGAAAAACCAATGATGTGCAACTGTGGAGACTGTTTCTGGGCCCTCTCCTTTCTCTCTGTCTCTGTATCTCTCTCTCTATCAAAAACAATAAAAATAAATCTTAAAAATAGAAAATCTTTGGCTTTGGGAAAATCAGTTTCTGTAAAATGGAGATAAAACCTTCCTAGAGTGATTCAACATTGAATGTTAAAAGTACTTCACAAAGAATAAGATGTTTTAAAATGTAAAATGACATTTTACCACTATTTTCATGCTTCATTGGCAATATCAGAGAAATCTTAAGTTAAAGTAAACTGAAGTTTAATCTTATATTATGATTAAGTAAACTCGAGATGCTCACATCTTCTTTCAACTAATAATTGTTCTTTCAATCCCACCTATATTTACTAAAGAAGAAAATTTCATTGTGTGGTAAAATCCAAGTTTCTTTAGTATAGAGATAAATGAAACATGCCAGTATTTCCATCAGCAATTCAAAAAAGATCAGCAGCATCACCTTCTTGAAAATTAAAATTTTTTTCCATGTGCAGTGTTAATAAATTTTTGCTAGAAGTACATCTGCTACAAAGTGGAGGCACAGAGATTTTAGCTTATAGAATATAGGCTTGGTTAACAGAGTAAGAACTTTTCTATGTTTTAAATCCTCACATTAGCAATTCCCAACATAACTCATGTGTTTTAATACTGTATTATTTATGTAGATGACAAATAAATGAGAATATACATAAGAAACATAATACCTTAGTTGTATACTTTACATTTGTCCAGAAGAAATTAAAAACTAAACTAAGATACATACAAAATCATACCTAATTTTACAAAATGAAAGTAATTCCATGTTCAAGAAAAAAGAATAAGGTTTAGATATATATTTACTGTCATGAAAAGATGTTAATGTTTACTGAAAAAGGTAGATTATAAATCGTACTCTATTATCCCATGTAAAAATTTTACATATGTTCATAATCTGCTTATCTATTTTCCAAGCATTGTACATGTATAAAATTCAGTTGTAGAGATATACAACAAAATGTTATTGGTGGTTAAACTAGTCTTTGGGTGGCAGGATTATGGAAAATTTATCTAGCTGGTTACCTACAATGAACATTGATTTCAGTAATCTGCATAATGAGAAAAAAATTTGAAGTAATCCAGACACTTTCTATTACAGAGCTGAACTTCAAAGAAAGAAAGGAAGATCTCCAGGAGTCAAAAAAAAAAAAAGAGAAAAAAGGAAAACTAAAAGCAAAATTGGTTAGTGCTTGAGCTAAGGCAGCCTGGGATGGGGGTGGAAGGTAGGGAAAATGGTAGGAAATACAGGAATAGAAGGTTGGAATGAAACTTAGCAATGAGACTAAGGAGTTGAGGTTTCACATCCCATACACAAAAAACATAAAAGGGGTCTCAGGCCAGCATGACATCATGTTAGGACTCCTGAAGCACTGCAACCAGTACAGATCAGTTAATGGAGCCAGAAAAAAAAAACCCAGGAAGTTTATCTGTTTGATATGTAAGAGGACAATTACAAGTCTCTAGGCAGGTTTACAGCCTAAAGAAAATCATATAACTTAAGGAGGCAGAATTCTCCCACAACAAAGACCACAAGAATGAGTCAGCAGATAACCACAGGGAGAATGAACTTTCCAAGAACCCAGGAGGAGAACAACCTGAAAAACTCAAAATACAGTGCTAACAGAAGCAATCAGTAGAACTTGCTGCAACAATCAAAGTGTTCTATACTTGCTTCATCTACTAGCCACTGGCTACATGTGGCTATTGAACATTTATTTAGATGTGACTATGCAACTGAGGAAATAAAATTGTAATTTTCTTTCATTTCAATCAGTCACATGTGACTGGTAGCTATTGTGCTGGACAGCACAATATAAGTATGGATTAAAAAAAATAAAATAGAAGGGTTAGAAACCACGATCAAAACACACATTACTATTACTGTTACTGTTACAGGTTGCAGCAAAAACTGTCCTTAGAGAAAAATATTATGCAGAAACTTTAAAGGCTATTCAATAAGAATGATAAAAATTTAAGAAGCAATGGGGCACAGGAAGGAATGGTATTCTACCTAGTTCATAAAAGATTTCACTTGAGTTGTATCTTGAAAGATGAATATTTACCTTCCATGACAAAAGCTGACTCTCAAGGACCTAAGTTTGGTAGCTAAGTATTAAGATTGCAGTTCTCAGACTGTGTGCCAAGATATCCCACTTACACTGCAAAAAAATCACAGGGGCGTCCCTGAAATAATTTTCAAGAGAAATAGTGATATATAGTATCTGTTGGACAAAGTAAATTATTAGCTCCAGGCAATTCACCATTGCAACATTAGGTTGCACTACATTTATTTATTTTGATGTTACATCTTTGTGAAGATGGGTTTTTAGAAGTTGCTGTGAAGAAAGTTGTGTTGTGTGCAAATCAATGTGAAATAGGAAATGTGTGTACCCAACCTGACTTCAAAATTTGAGAAAATCTACAACGTCCAAAAGGCACAAAAATCCTGTTAGTAAAAGTGTTGAAAAATAAAATAAAAAGGTTTTCTTTCTATTTATGTGTGTGACTTTTTAAAAATGCTACTAGGCTTGGATGTTGGGATAGCTCAGCAGTTGAGCACTTGCCTCACAATCGCAAGATCTGGGGTATGATTCCTGACCCCGGCCCATGCAAACCCATATGCTGAACTGTGGTGCCACTAGTAACCGCTGGGATTGCTTGGCAGCTAAATTTCCCGCCCCCATGCAGGGGACTCATGCAGGTTTGGTTCTCGCCCCATGCAGCCCGACATCCACCTGTGTGGAATGAAACTATGTCACAACTAATGATGTGGAACTATGGAGACTGCTCTGCACCCCACTTCTCTCAAAACATTATAAAATAGAAGGAAGGGAGGAAGGAAATGCTATTAGGTTGCTAGAACATGGATACCTATTAAGTTATTTAGACTTAGCTACTTCATAAACAGAAATTTTGTTATTTCTTTTACTAGGCCAGAGTGAACCAAGACATAATGCTAGAGATTTGACAAGAGACCTTCCATGCCACAGATGTGGTAGACACTGCTGGTTTGTTAATCCAACATCTATTCCCATCCTTGTTCTCCCTTGCCCACTTCTGCCATAGAAGCTTGTTTTTAAGGCAGCTACATGACATATAGTAATTATGGCCAATTAGATGTAAGTGGAAGATAGCTGGAGTAGGTAGGAGGGGGATGCTTTTTAAATAAGCTTTTGCTTTCCTAATTAAAAAAAAAAAAAATCTTGTTTTCTCCTTTCTTAACTCAAACACAGAAGTAATGTTTGGAGCTCAGGAGCTACCTGGTAACTTGAAGGAAAGGCCAAGTGAATGCCAGCAGAAGCTTACCTATGGATTTCTTGCTATTTGAGAAAATACTTGTAAATCCTATCTGTTTAAGACACAGTAAGGTGGATTTTCTGTCAGTTTCAGTCAAAAGCATTTACAATGACATAGACCTTATACTTAATCCTATGGACAGAATTCACTAAAGAATCACTAAGGAATTCAGAAAGAGACTTTTGTTTTGCTTATGTTGTGGATCTAGCATTTAGAACACTGTCTGCCATATAGTAGGCACTCAGTAAGTACTTTGTTGAATGAATTGAATTGGAAGTTACAGAATAACAGAAGCAATGAAATCAGGTAAAAGACTAGAGCAAAGTCTAGACAAGGAATATACAGGCTAAAACTAAGAGGCTAAATGAAGTAAGTAGGGCTAAATGAAGGGATAAAAGTAGTATACTAGGAGCCTCTCTAGCTATAGAGAAATGTTTTGGTTACAGAATATTGTCATAAAATACGTTTTAACAGTATCTGGCCTATATCATTCATCATTTAAAAATCAGCATTCACTACACATACCTGTACATTAAAAATGTTAAAATAAGAAGAAAAAAATAAAGAAGGACTCACCAGGATATTGTTTTGCTGTTAGCTCTAGTTTATGAGACAACAGCATAGCTCCAGTGGTGTTATCTATTGTATAAACCTGTACAGAACCACTGTGAAAAACAAACAGACTTTAAGTAAAAAAAAAAAAAAGCAAATAAACACAAATATAAGAAGCATTATTATGGGAACTATTATGTTCTGCTGGCAGAATGTAAACTAGAACAAAACCACTTTGTAAAAAAATTTTCAGTCATCTTACAAATTTGAACAAATGTGTATTCTGTAACATAGCAATTTCCTCTCTAGATATAGCCCATATATATCCTTGTCATATATAATAATGTTCATTATAGTATTGGTAAGTAGAAAAAAAAAAAAGGGAAACAATCTGAGTGTTCAGCAAGAGAAAGGAAAAATAAACTATGGTGTATTCATATAATAATAGCAGCAAAAATAAATGAACTTTTTGCCACAAGCATTAAAATTAAATGTAATATAATTGTGTTTCTATACAGTAAAACATATTCAAAACGTAGTTAAATGTACTGATGGTAAAAATGCAACAAAGAGCAGAGAGCTAATGTACAAATTGCAGAATCGTGATTACATTAACCTTTTTGTCTGCAATGTTTGACTTGGGTCTTCTTTGTAATTTCCATGTTTCAGTTTAAGACTCAAAAGGGACCCTCTAGAGATCTCTAAAGTTCTCTTTTTGACCCCTCTTTTTGGTGTCCTTTCAGTGAGTCTTAACTGCTTTGGTCTCCCCAAACTCTCATTTCCATATATTCAACTCAGGGAATTCGCCAGGCTCTGTCTCCCCAACTTCATGCAGGGCCCTGGATACTCTCTCAAAGTAATTCAAGCTGGGTGTTTGCAGAGTTTTCTTAAAGATTCATTTTATTGTTTTTGACAGAGACAGACAGAGACAAGAGAGAAGGGGGAGGGCCCAGAGCAGTCTCCATAGTTGTACATCATCAGTTTTTAAAATGGTTTCATTCCACACAGGTGGGTGGGGGCCACGCAGGGCAGGAACTGGGCTGGGGGCCTCCTGCATGGGGGGCACACCCCCTTGAGCCAGGGGCTGAATTGGGGGGGTGGGGGGGCAAGAACTGAACTGGGGGCCTCCTGCATGGGAAGCACACCCCAGTTCAGCATATGGGTTGGCAAGGGCCAGGGCCGGGATTCGATCCTAGGTCCCCGGGGCTTCAAAGCGAGCGCTTAACCCGCTGAGCCATCCCGGCTTCCCTGAGTTTTCTTATTTTCTCATCTTTCAGGGATCACTGTCCTTTGTTGCTTGATATTCTGTCTTGAATTCAAAACACCTGTTTCACATTTTTGTCCATTTTCTTACTGTTTTTCAGGTGGAAAAGATAATCTGATGTTACTCCATCTTAGAAGCAAAGGCCTAGAATAAGTATCTTACCACAGTACCTGCTCAATTAAAAACCTTGCTGAGGGGATGCTGGGGAAGCTCAGTGGTCAAGTGCTTGCCTTGCAGTCATGGGATCTGGGGTTTTGTTCCCAGGCCTGGTCTCTGCAAGCCCCATGTGCTGAAATGCAGCACAGATGGTAGCCAATGAGATGGCTAGGTAGTGAGGGTTCTCACCTCCCATGTGGGAGGCCCCTGCTTTGGTTCCCGCCCCACGTGTGCCCACAACCACCTGTGTGGAATGAAACCATGTCACAACTACTGAGGCACAGCTGTGGAGGCTGCTCTGGGCCCTTCCCACTTCTCTCTTTCTCTGTCACCTTCTCTCAAACAATAAAAGAAATCTTAAAAAAAAAGAAAAAAAAAATTAAAAACCTTGCTGAAAGACAGCACAGCACTAAGTGGCTAGCAGGTTTTTGCTTCGCATCTGACAAACTGTCAAGTGCTCACTCTCTGGGCTGCTGAACTTTTTTTATTATGTTAAACTTATTGGGGTGACATTGCTTAGTAAAAATTACATAGGTTCCAGGTGTATAATAGTATAATACCTCTTCTATGTGCTTACCACCCAGAGTGAGTTCACCATATATTTGGCTCCCTGCCCCGCCCCCCCTTACCCTCAGGTAATCACTCACTAAACTATTAACTGTGTCCATAAGTTTTTGTTTCTTTGTTGCTTTCAGTTTTATATTCCACCTATGAGTGAAGTCATGTGGTCCTTAGCTTTTTCTGTCTGGCTTATTTCGCTTAGCATGATGATCTCAAGTTCCATCCATGTTGTCGCAAATGGGAGTACTTCATCTTTTCTTATATTCCATTGTGTAAATGTACCACAGCTTTTTTATCCAGTCATCTATCAAAGGGCACTTTGGTTGTTTCCATGACTTGGCCACCGTGAATAATGCTGTAATGAACATTGGGGTACATACCGGTATATATGTCTTTGAGGACTAAGGTTTTCTAATTTTTTGGGTAAACACCCAGAAGGGGGAATTGCCAGGTGGTATGGTAGCTCCATTCCTCCCAGTTTTCTAAGGAACCTCTACACTGCCTATAGTCTTTAAATTATTTAAATTATTTTTCTTTCCATTTCTTATCAGCCCATTGTTGGTGTAAATTTTTTCCTTTAAAGACACTACTTACTTATCTCAAAAAACAATAAAAACCTTTATTAACAGAGATATGGCTATTATCACCATAAAATTTAGCATAATTAGTACTGAGACAACTCGACATTACTGTTACATAAGGCCACAGGAAATACACAGTGTCATGTATGACAAAAATGTTTAAGCACAATTTAAACAGATCTAAAGGTAAGAGTTAGGTTGTAAGACTGATCTCCTACTAACTGACATCCTAAAAGAAAGCTGGCTTCTTACAGAACTCTAAGGACACCAGCCACCGCCTAGTGTTCAAGGCAATTAATCCTGATAAGTGCTGGCATATCAGGACTAGAAGCAGCTATAATCACAAAACTTTCAGCCCAATGCAAGATCATGACAGAAGGGCTGGCTGGCACTCTCCCAACCAATGAAAACTGGGATGAACAAAGGGCTAACGGTCAAGACTCTGCCTTCATTATCTTAGTGGTTGGGCTAGAGTATCTCTCCTGGATGCTCACATCTGGCCTCACTAGAGCCCTGGCTGCTAGCCTGATGTAGCTGATGTGAAGCTGAACACCGCCACTGTTCACGTCTTCTGACTTTCCTTTAAATCCTGATGTGAACTTTCTAAACACTGATTGTATTGTCTTAACAAGAACCAGCTTCAAGGTCCCAGTTATTACAGGTGTTAGAAAAATTAACTAAATTCCATTAGGAGGAAAGAAGACAAATTTAGAATGCAAGGCATTTTATAAACTCCTGAAAAAGTTAATGTCTTAAAAATAAGAAACAAGGTGTAAGGATTGTTATAGGTAAAAGGTGATTAAAGAGAAATAATAATTAAACTTAATTCATTAATTTTGAACAAAGGAACTATAAAAGAAATTTTGATTCATTGGAATATGAATTGGAAATTGGGTCTTAGTAGGCATCTATTATTAATTTTCTCATGTGATAAAGATATTGGGTTTTTTCAAGAGAATGCCTTTTTTTTTGGATTAATAATATGTCTATTAACAGCAAACCAGATAAATTATGGTATATTCACACACTGGAATACTATTTATAAATTAATCAAAAAGTGATTTCAGCTTCTGGCAAAGAACACTGATGAATTTTCATAATGTTGACTGAAAGAAGCAACATAATGTTACCAATATGGTTCTAGTCATATAAAGTTCAAAATCAGGTAAAACTAAGTATGCTCTTTAGGAAAGCATACATGGATGACAAAACTACAAAGACATGGAAATGAGAAAATTGGCTACCTTTAAGTGAGTCAGGAAAAAGACAGAAGTTGTAATTAGGAAGTAGCAGGGGTAAAACTTACATAGGTTGGCAATGTTCTATTCTTGACCCAGCTGTAAACAGATGGGTGTTTATACTATAATTACTTATAAAACTGTGAATATTTAGATTATGTACTTTTCTGTAAGTATGTTTTTATTTTACAATATGAAAGTTAAAAAGGATATTATAAACTTTATGCTAACAAATGACAGTGTAGATAAAAAAACCAATTCCTAGAAAAACGTAACATGCCAAAATGACAGAGGAAAAGACAGAAAATAAGAATCATTTTTTTAACCTACCTTCTGATATTCTTAACCATATACAATCATTTTCTACTAGATCTATTGCACCCAAGTAATTTTACTCCCCATTTGGTATCTCTAGCACTGTAATGGGGTACTATTATGACAGTCCCTCAAAAGCACTATACATTTTATGGGGAAGCCAGGATGGCTCAGTGGGTTAAGAGCTCACTTCGCAGCCCCAGGGACTGAGGGTTGAATCCTGGCCCTGGCCCGTGTGGACCCATATGCTGAATTGGGGTGTGCTTCCAATGCAGGAGCCCTCCTCCCCCTCTTCAGCCCCTGTCTTGAGGGGGCATGCTTCCCATGCAGGAGGCCCCCAGCCCAATTCCTGCCCTGTGTGGCCCCTGCCCACCTATGTGGAATAAAACCACATCAAAAACTGATGGCATACAGCTATGGAGACTGCTCTGGGCCCACCCCCTTCTCTCTGTCTCTGTCAAAAACAATAAAACTTAAAAAACAAAAAAAGCACTGTGCATTTTAACCTTTTCCCCCAGAAGCTAATTATCTATCCCATTCATTGTGGGCTCAGAACTTTCTCCAATTCATCTCTATCCTTTGCTGTTGAGCTAACAAAACAGAACCGACTTTTTCCTAAGAAATGTATTACCTGAGACCAGATGGAGATGCTGTGACTTAGTGTTTTCTTGTGCCCTATCCCAAACAGTCTGTTTATTTTCTGTTACTGGATCCCATTATAAACAAACGTGCTTTTCAAAAATATGGAATGCTTCACAAATTTGTATGTCAACCTTGTGCAGGGGCCATCCCTGCTAATCTTTGCACTGTTACAATTTTAGCATATGTACTGCTGGAGCGAGCCCATGAATCTTCTTAAATCTATTTTTAAAACTGAATTGAATCGGTACTATAAAAAATTCCCAAAGAAAATTTTAGACTCAGATGACATCACTGACAAATTTGACCACATATTCAAAGATGAAGAGAGGAATGAATTCTTTCTCAACTTGCTTTATGACACAAAAAGTTAGAAATTAGGAGGAAAAGAAAAATTATAGGCAAAATGTACACATAAACATAGATTAAAGAATTCTAAACAGAATGTGACCAAACCAAATCTCTGAATATGAAAAAAACACATGCCTTTTCTTTTCTTGCACTAAGTTAAATTTACTTACATTTACCTCCTCAGTGAGAAGCAGTGTTGAGGATATAGATTCTCCACTTTACAAAGAAATTACTGAGAGTGTAACAAAGGCAGAGATTTATATTATTTATACTAAAAGATATTCTGATATTTAACTTGTAGCTGGAGATTATACTAGATGTATGTTTTGTAGAACCACTAAGTCTCATTTTGAGGGTAAATAAAATGGAATTTTATACTTAAGAGTTCTGAAGACTCAGAAGTACTATAAACACTGCAAGGCATTAGTGTACGGTAAGTATCAGATATAATCTTTTATTTGAGCTAAAACAAAAGATTGACAGTCAGGTAACTTGGCTGTTGTCTAATGTGTCCCAAATACTTATAACTGTGTCTAGTACATGGCATACACACAGATCTTTGTTGAATGAATAATCTGTAGTCAATTTAAATTACTGCTAAGACCTGCAAGTATATGAATTAAAGCAAACGATTTTATGTATAAGCTTTAAATTTGCTCGTTAAATAAGACACACTTAGCAATCCAGATGAAGGTCAATACTGATGTCTTAAAAAGGATTTAAAAAAAGAAAAAGAAAATACCTTCCTCATCTTCTGTTAAACAATAAAGAGCCTAAATTTTAAACAATTTAATTTTTTAAACTTATAACTCAACTTCCTACAACTGAAGAAAAGATCACTTTTACAAATTAAAACACTCCATCTCTAAAATCTGCCCTTTAGATTGATTTGCTTCAATCTAATAAAATACTTTCTGATTTTACATTAAGAGCAATTCATAAATGATAGGCCTATGTTCACAAAAATGGCCAAAACATCTTTAAAAAACATTATTTTTAGCAATAACTCTGAAAATGCTTAAGTCTATATCAATTACCTCATACAACCAAATGCCATTAGTCGATACTTGTTATTTACTGCTACACAAGTTCCGTCAACAACATCTTGTGGCCAAACTCCATGAAGCTGCTATAATAAAGAAAAACAGGTAAGGTTTAAAAATCATTCTCCAAAACACAATGCAATTAAAATGTAATGTAATCAATATAATTTTCCTTCAATAAATATGTAGTTTCATAGGCTTTATTTGGTTTCATCTGGATAGAAAAATATTTCATCAGGATTACTATTTGAATTTTTCACCCTTAACACATCAATTTCATTAATTGGTTCAACAGATATTTTCCAAATGAACTCAGCCCAGTACTAATCTATTTATAAAACATTACAAACTGGATATTTGATTTCCAAATTCAAATTAAATAAAGATGAATTTCCTGTTAGGATGTAAACCTCTTGACAGCACAAACCGCATGCATCTAACTTGCTTGGCATTTCTCTTCGTGTGGTCAGCAACACAGGGTTCAACTTCCCAATTAGTAAAAAGTAGTACATTTGGTGTATCCTTTGGAATAAATTATTTGTCAATTGCTTACTGTTATCTATTATTCCTTTGTTTCACAGTATAATGGTTAATAACATGGTATCTGGCAGTCTGACATAACATTTCAGGTCTTGCTGAAAAGATTATTTCACTTTTCCAAGGTTCAGTTTTCTTATCTGTAGATTACTTAAAATCTCCTACGGTGTTTTTCTTTTTCAAAGATTTTATTGTTTTTGACAGAGACAGAGAGGGACAGAGGGACAGAGGGAGAGGGAGAGGGAGAGGGAGAGGGAGAG
>PVKE010041097.1:0-14314 GCA_004027555.1 Craseonycteris thonglongyai | reverse complement strand
TATTTGTTACATTGGAGATAAAATTTTAGCACTACTTTTTCTGAACACGTATGTACTTCTTTCAAAACTATTCAGATAAAGCTATAGCTAAATGAATTTATCATTTTATTGTCAAAATAGTCATCACATTTTTATTTTTTTATAAATGACATGTTCATATGGTGCTTAAAGCAAGCTTCTGTTTCTTTAAAGTTAGACAGCGTTCTCTTTGGTCCACATCTCTAGTCATGGTGGATGATAAGAAATAAGAACGTAGCAACACAAAACAAGCAGGACATGTTACATGTCTTCCCAATGCATGCATAAACACCACTCACATTTTGTTACCTTGAGATTTAGGCTATCCCAAGTCTTATTTAAAAATATCCACTTTGGGGGGATTCCGGTATTGCTCAATAGGTTGAGCGCTTGCTTGCCTTGCAATCACAAGGTCGGGAGTTCGATTCCCAGCCCCAGTCCACACAAACCCTTATGCTGAACTGCAGCACAGCTGGTAACTGCCAGGATAGTGGTGAAGGTTCTTGCCACTCATGTGGGAGGCCCCCAGTTCAGTTCCTGCCCTGTGTGGTCCCACATCCACCTGTGTGCAATGAAACCATGTCACAACTAATAATGTACCACTATGGAAACTGCTCTGGGCTCTCCTTTCTTCTCTCTCTCTCTCTCTCTCTCTCTCTCTCTCTCTCTCTCTCTCTCTCTCTCTCATTATCACCTTCTCTCAAAGAATAAAATTAATTATTTTAGAAAAGAGAGAGAGAGAGAACTCATGCTGCAAATAACAGAAACATCACGCTACAGGTTTTTTGAAGCTGAGAACAGGGATATAGCCTGGCCTGGGGAACGGACAAGAACTTGGGAATGGAATGCTGAAAAACAAAAGTGGCAATACTCTCTCTCTGCTTTTCTTTCTGTTGTTGCTTCTCACTGCTTTTCTGGGACCACTGCTTCGTGTTTTTTTTTCTCCTTCGAAGTTCAACTTATTCTGCTGCCCTGTCCACGATGCAGAAGATTGTCACCTCATTGCAACTCCAATGATAGATCACCTGCTTTGGGGAGGCTGTTCTTTCCAAAAGAAAAAAAAAAATCTTTTTTTATCAGCATAACTAGGATTTACTCCAATCAAATGTGGCAGGGAATGTCTGCTTTTGAGTAAACACCGCTCCCTGAGCATATTCCGGAGCAGGTTAGAAAAAGACCATAAACAGAGCCAAACCCTAAAAGGATTTCTCTTGTTTAATTTGCTGTTGTACTGGTTTATTTTGTTTGTTCATAGAAGACTGTGTAAAAGAAGGTGAAAGAGAGAAAAAAGTAAGAAATATTTTTTCCCCTAATGTTGAAAACCTTACCCTATAGATAGTAAAGTAATAGAGAATATAATGTCCGGTAACTTCTTTATAGAAATTTTTCTGTGAGAATTTACATAGATACACACACACACACACACACACACACACACACACACAGGGTACAATTGTAACAATATTTGTGCTAGCACTCTAACCCAATTGGTTTTGTGTTGACAAATAATTTCTTAGAGTTTTCAGACCATTTTGTAATCAAGAAGCAATGCATAGTTATTAAAATTTAAAGATTAACACAAATGCATCCCCTGTCTTGTGTCTAAAGAAAATAATCATAAAAATATGAATGTTGCAGAAAACAGGAAAGAAAAACATCGATTTACAAATGAGAAAAATAGTAACCTATACTGGATAAAATACACAACTAAATATCTTAGATTAGTAATACCATTAAAGGAGACTCTACTACGTATTCCATTTTCATTTCTTAAAACTCAATAACATACATGGAAATAAATATGTAAACTGACTCTATTCTAAAAAGACAAAATCGTCATGATGCAATGTTTTATTGCTAAAGCCACAATTTGAGTCAGACTACTGCAGGACAATTATTTCGGTGGATATTTCAGATATCAGAATTGAAGAGATTTCCTGCTGTTAAAGCTGAAAAGTCCATGGATGCATGTTATTTCTTTACTTCTGATCAGAAATATTGTTAGCAGCTGATCCCAGTTGGGTACCAGAGTTGTGAATTGGTATTGTCAGTTCTTTTCTAACCACTTCACACTCCACCACCCGGGAGGGGGAATAGAAAAGGTCAGACCTTACTCAGATAGAGAGACAAATTCACTGAATGTTAAGGGTGTATTTTAAGTCAGGAATGTTAAAACCTGGGTTCCCATTCTCAAAATAGCAAGTGCTCACTCTCATTAATAGTTGCATCATTTTGTAGAAATTCTAAGTCTTTTTACACATACTTATATTTTTATTTACTTTATATTAACTACTAGAGACACACTTTAGAAAATCCATTGTATTTTCAAATTATGAATTAATTCATGCATATATGTAATTTAGATAAATTATGGTTTTATGACATTGTATATTTGGTAAAAGAAATATTTTATGTAACATGAGAAAATATTTTCAAAAAATTATAATATTAATCTGATGTAAATCTAAATAAAAATTTAATCTTAATGTCCTTTTAACCAAATTAATACTTTAGTACTTAGAATAAAATTATGCAACATATTTATTTACTATATGTAAATATGTACTTGCAGGCACTAGCTCTGCTTCATAAACCCTTGAGTTGCATTTTTTTCATAATTAATGTATCAGTTTGTCTCTAAAAAATTTACATCTGGAAGTTAAAAACTTCCAATAGAAAAAGTTCAAGAAAATACTTTGTCAGCAGTGTTTAATGATTTGTTCTTAAAAAGTAAAATCTACAAAATAAAGTAGTTCAGTAATTAGTATCATGAGGATTTCTTTCTCCCTCAGAAGTATTTATTACTATGAAACTTTAAAAATTAAGGCAATTGTATTTCTAGCTCTGTTGTTATTGATTAGACTAGGTGGATTTGAAGTATCCATGTTTTATATGACTAATAATCTTGACTTGAAAATTGATATACTGAGTTTCCAAAACTTTTCAATTATATCTCATGTGTTAGAATCTTCAGAGATTGCCAACAAACTATTGTTTTTGTTTTGTTTTTCTTTCCATTAACAATCCTGTTACATGTTGAGGTTTACTGAAAATAATTGTTAAGCCACTAAGGTTCTTGCAGGGAGTTTTCTCCCACATTAACAAAGTAAACCATCAGTGAGCAAAAATAAAATGAAATATTGTCACACTAATACGTAAGTTATGTTATATTTTGTCTTTTATGTATGTATAGAAAATGTTTTTTTTTTCATAATTTTGTTACTTAATTTAACAAGATTATTCTGTAATGAGAATCTCTTCTCAGAAACCAGGAACTTGGGGATGCTGGAATCCAATCCTGGCTCTGACCTGTAAGGACCCACATGCTGAACTGGGGTGTGCCTCAGTTTGGTTCTTGTTGGGGTGAGCTTCCCATGTGGGAGGCCCTTGGCCAGGTTCCTGCTCTGTGCCCATCTGTGGAAAGATACTATATGGAAAACTAATGACATATGGCTGTGGAGACTGCTCTGGACCCTCCGCCACTTCTCTCTCTCTCTCTCTCTCTCTCTCTCTCTCTCTCTCTCTCTCTCTTTCTCTCTCTGTTCGGAAAAAAAAAAGAAAGAAACGAGGCATTTTGTTTATACACATTTTCCCACAGATACCAACATAATCTTAGCAGAATCACTGTAAAAGTCATTACAAATCAAACTATAAAATTGTAATTTACCCAATCACTATATTTTTATACACGGACGTACTTCACACGAGTCAAAATACATTTTCCAAGCAAAAGTCACCTTACAGTAACCCAATTTTTACCTGTTTAATTATTACTTTAAACTGATTTTATCAGTTGGCCCTCATCTGGCCTCAATTATCAGTGTTTCACCTTCATCACAAAAGACTAACTTAAAATCTGAGAGCTACCTGTAGAGAGATATATTTTATCACAGTTGGCAAAGAATAAGAAATGTGGTTTTCTTATAGAAATATGATTTATCTATTAAGTTGTTCATTTAACAAATATTTATAAAATACCGGCTCTATTCTTAATATCCCATACATTACTTATTGTAAAAATAAAGTATATTTTAAAAATAAACTTCAGTGGTTACTTCAGGCATCATAACACGTTTAACTATATTATACTGTCTCTATTGTGTTATTCAGATGGAAAATATACGAATATAATTCAGTTCAAGCATAAGCTGGTTGTAACAACCATCACTGCCTGTCTCTGGGGATTAATTCACATATTACATACAAAGGAGGGTTTCTCGTTCATCCTCTAAGACTATGTATACAACGTAAACATGTTCCCCAAATGAACAATTCTTCTGCCGTCTGAAAATTCTGAGATGTTATCACAAAAACATTATGAAATTTTAATTTTAACAGATATCAGTGCTGATAAACTAAAAATAAGCCTTTGTAGTATAAATATTAAGATTCTACAACATCAAAAAATTAATTAACTGTATGCATTTTATAATTTCTTGTTATTCTCCTCAGAATATTTGACACAGTTTTTGTGTGTGGCTAAACAGTTTTACAATCAGCATTTTGGGGAAAATATTGGGAGAGGACAGATTACTTGTTAATATTATGTAGATCAATGGTTCATTGTAATATTTTCCATTATTTGTATTGGGTATGAGGTATTTCTGGGTAAGATGTAGAAAAAGCTAGTGAAAAGAATTAAGTTTTAATTAATTCACTGGCAAGTAATGTATTTCCTTCTCTTTCTTGCTATATTGTAACAGATCTGTACTTCTAACACAGAGCAAATGATATCGATGATATGCTCTGACCATATAGAACCTGGTCAGAATAAGTAATCCCTATAGAAAATACTTTTCTATTATATTAAAAAAAATAGTATTTTATTATTGTATATTCATTTCTATAAACTGATGTTTTATTCTAAGACATTAAATATTACTGAAATAAAGATTGGAATTTGTATTTGCTTCACTAAGAAAAATGTGTACCAAAAATTCAAGTCGGGGAAGCTAGAATGGCTCAGCAGGTTAAGTGCTCACTTTGCAGCCCCAGAGCCCAAGGATTGAGTCCTGGCTCTGGCCCAGGCGGACCCATAGTTCTGAGCTGGGGTGTAGCCCCCAGTTTCGTTCTTTCCAGGGCCCATGTGGGAGGCTCCCGGCCCAGTTCCTGCCCTGCGCAGCCCAGCGCCCACCTGTGGAGTGAAACTATATGGAAAACTAATGCTGTCAACTATGGAGACTGCTCTGGGCCCTCCCCCTTCTCTCTGTCTCTCTCTGTCAAAAAACAATAAAAATAAATCTTAAAAAAAAAAAAAAATCAAAATTATATGATAGCCAGTAGGCAAGAAGGACAGAAAGAGCGAAGCATGTTCCAGACTCATTCTGATACTTGCTATTCCAGTAAGCTCTGAAGTAAATTATCCTTCCGAGTTCGGAGTGCCTCTTCAAAAGAGTTGGCTTCTTGCTTTCTCACACTTCGTCTACATCCAAATCCCCAGTGCTGGATTAGGGAGTTTCTTGAACTTAAATTCACTCCATGTGTCCCAGGTAGTTCCAGGACCTTCAGCGATCCGAAGATCATAACTGTAAATTCTTAGTAGCAAAACAAGCAGAGGTGGTGTAGAATGGGTACACAAACATGGCAAAAGGAATCTGTGCCCTGTGCCTCTTCAATGCTCTCTCAGACCCTCTTGGTTTGTCTATTAAGCTTATTCTACCCTGCAACAGCTTCTTTAAGTTGGTTACAATTTCTGGGAGAAAACAGGAAGATTGTTTGAATGACACCCTAGTCTCTGTTGCTACAAATTGTTCTCAAGATCATTACAGTGCTTCTACTTATTATAGTCTTCCCTTAACTACACATAATAGAGACCTTCTCAGCTGAGGCCTGAGTTTTGAATTTTTTCTACTGAGGTAATCCTTTATGATGGTTTTTCACGAACTGCCTTTTGTTCTTGGGGTCAAACTGATGAACCCAAGTCTCATCACCTGTGATGCTCTTTAAGAAATCCTAATCTCCTTTTCCAAAAAAATTTTAAAACTTGCAAGATATTTTCCTGCTAAGAATTCAATAGCTTGGGGATGCTGGAATGGCTCAGCAGGTTGAGAGTTTGCCACAAGGTCTGGGGATGGAACCCCAGCCCACGCAAACCCACATACTGAACTATAGCGCATAACAGGTAACCGCCAGGATGGTGGTGAAGGTGCCCACCACTCATGGGGAGGCCCCCAGTTTGGTTTCTATCCCACATGACCTCATGTCCACCTATGTAGAATGAAACTATGTCACAACTAATGACGCCCAACTATTGAGACGACTCTGAACCCTCTCCCCTTCTCTGACTCTCTCTCTTTCTTATCTCTCTCTCATCTTTTCTCAAACAAAATAAAATCCTAAAAAAAAAAAAGAATTCAATAACAGCACACTGTTTGAACAAAATATCTGAACACGCTTCCATTTCAATGTGTACTGGGTGAAAACTATAAGCATCCCTATGTTCAAGCTCAAGAATGGTGGGGTGGGGGGAGATACCAGATGAGTAACAGAAGTGGTTACATCCAGATACGTCTAATGTAACAAAACAGAACACAGTGGAGGCAAAATTCATCAACCCACCCTCTTATTTATCATATCTTCTTTATCCAATTGTCTGTCAATGAACACTTAGGATATTTCCACATTTGGGGTATCGTAAAATTGCTTCAGAGAACATAGGATCGCATATATCTTTTTGAACTATAATTTTAGAGTTCTTCCGATAAATTCACAGGTGTGGAAATTCTGAGTTGTAAGTAGTTCTATTTTTAATTTGTTGAGGACACTCCATATTGTTTTTAATAGTGGCTGTACCAATTTGCAATTCTACCAACAGTGCACAAGGGTTGTCTTTTCTCTAGATTCCCCTTCAACACTTGTTGTTTGTTGATTTATTGATGAAAACCATTTTGACAGGTGTGAGGTGATATCTCATTGTGGCTTTTAATTTGCATTTCTCTGATGATTAGTGATGTTGAGCGTCTTTTCATATGTCTATTGACCATCTGTAGTCCTCTTCGAAAAAAAACATCTATTCAAATCCTCTTCCATTTTTTTAATTGAACTGTTTGTATTTTGCTATTAAGTTTTATAAGTTACTTATATATTTCAGATATTAACCCCTTATCAGTTCTATCATTGGTGAATATCATCTCCCATTCAGTAGATTGTTGTGTTGTTTTGCTGATGGTTCCCTTTGCTGTGTGAAAACTTTTTACTTTGATGTAGTCCCATTTGTTTGTTTTATGTTATTTTGTTTTCCTTGCTTGAGGAGCTAGATCACAAAAGAATATCCCTTAGAGCAATGCCATACAGTTTAGTTCCTATGTTTTTTCCCAGGAGTTTTTTGATTTCAGGTCTTACATTTTAGTATTTAATTTATTTTGATTTTATTTTTCTGTGTGGAATAAAAAGGTGGTCTAGTTATATTTTTTAGCACATACCTGTCTGTATTTTTAACAGTACTTATTGAATAGATTGTCTTTACCTTACTGTGTGTTCTTGCCTCCTCATCATAGATTAAATGTCATATAGATATGGGTTTATTTCTGGACTCTCTATTATGTTTTATTGACCTCTATGTCTGTTTTGCTGCCAGTACCTTGCTGTTTTGATTACTATGGCCTTGTTGTATAGTTTGATATCAGGTAGTGTGAGTCCTCCAACTTTGTTATTTTTTTCTCAAGATTGCCATTATTATTTGAGGTACTTTAGGGTTCCATGTAAATTTTAGGATTATTTATTCTAGTTTTTTAAAAAATGTCATTGGAATTTTGACAGGGATCGTATTGAGTCTATAAATTTATTTGGATAGTATTGACATTTTAATGATGTTAATTATTCATGTTAATGAGCATGGTATATGCCTCCATTTAATTGTATTTTCTTCAATGTCTTATAATTTTTTGAGTATAGTTCTTTTACTTTGTTAAATTTATTCTCAAGTATTTTTTAATGCAGTTGTAAATGAGGCTGTTTTCTTAATTTCTCTTTCTGATAGTTTGTTATTGGTGTGTGAAATGCAACCAATTTCTGAATAGTAATTTTATGTCCTGATACTTTACTAAATTCACTTATTGGTTCTGTTACTTTTTGCTTAAAATCTATGTTTTGTTTGTTTGTTTGTTTGTTAATAGTATCATGTCATCTGCAAATAGTGACAGTTTTACTTTTTTATTCCCTGTTTGAAATAGTATTTTCATTTTTTATTTTCTTGTCTGACTGTGAGGGCTAAAAATTCCAATACTATCTTGAATAAAAGTTCAACCATTGTTTTCAATAACTTTTTCTCATATTTAAAGGAGATCTTTATAACTATCATATTAGTTTATTGTCACACTTGTAATAAATCTCACATACCTGAAGATTTCAGTCTTAAAAATATTGGTTTGGAGAAGCTGGGGTGGCTCAGCAGGTTAAGTGCTTGTTTTGCAGCCCCAGAGCCCGAGGATCAAATCCCAGGCCTGGCCCAGGTGGACCCATATGCTGAGCTGGGATGTGCCCCCAGTTAAATTCTTGCTGGGGTCTCTGTGGGAGGCTCCCAGCCCAGTTCCTGCCCTGCACAGCTCGGTGCCCACCTGTGGAGTGAAAGTATATGAAAAACAAATGCTGTCAACTGTGGAGACTGCTCTGGGCCCTCCCCCTTCTCTCTGTTTCTCTCTCTCTGTCAAAAAAATTTTGTTTATTATTATTAAACCAAAAAGCCCTACCCTGTGAAAGCTATGAAGTAATCTAATAATAATTAATAAAATTTAAGAAGTAGAAATCAATCTCAATCATTATGTTTATAATTCAAGAATGATAACAGTATATACTGTTAATGTGGGATAATCTTAAAGGTAATTTCTCTATAATTGGATTTGACATCTTTGTACTCTTAGAATTTAATCAAGTCACTACTAAGTTGCCAGGTATGTGAGAGAAGCTATACTGAAGCCATCAGACCTACCCAGCTGTAAACCTGGAAGTAGAACATAATAACTATTCGATTTAAGTCACTGAATTTAGTAGTATTTTTTACAAGTCAATAAATAACTAGTATAAAGGTATTGCTGTATCTCAATGATGCAAAACTATTGAATTATCTAAAATCAATGTCTCTGGTTCTCTCTTTTTTCTTTTCAATGCATTCTAAGTAAGTATAAACCTATAGCAGCCAACAGAGATCTCTTCATCAAGATTGGCACACACTGTTATCTTAATTCAATTGTTATTTGTCAATTCCAACTTATTGCACACTCTGTAACATTTAATACAGCTACTTTCTTCTCTTTTTCAACACTTTATTTTTTATTTAGGTTTTAGGAAAAAATACTCACTGGTGTCATTTCATTTTGTTTTCCTTTCCTCTGGATATCATTTTTTTTCCAGCTTTACTGAATATATTTGACATGTAATATTTTGCAGGTTGGTTTTTTTTTTAAGATTTATTTTTGTTTTTGACAGAGAAAGAGAGAGAGAAATACAGAGACAGAGACAGAGAGAAGGGGGAGGGCCCAGGACAGTTTCCATAGTTGCATATTATTGGGTTTTTACATAGTTTCATTCCACAGGCGGAGTGGGGCTGTACAGAGCAGGAACTGGGCCATGGTCTTGCCCCGGTGAGAACTGAACTGGGGGCACTCCCCAGTTCAGCATGTGGGTCCACACAGGCCAGGGCCAGGATTCAATCCTCAGTCCCCGGGGCTGCAAAGTGAGCGCTTAACCCACTGAGCCTTCCCAGCTTCCCCTACATTGTGCAGGTTTAAGGTGATTATTTGATCCATGCATATATTGTGAAACAATTACCACAATAACATTAGTTAGTACATCCATAACCTCAAATAATGATCTTTTCTTTGGTGATGAGAACATTTAAGATCTGCTTTTTTAGCAATTTTTAAGTATATAACATAGTATTGTTAACTGTAGTCACCATGCTGTGATCTTTCTATTTATCTTATAACTGGAAGTTTATAGCCTTTGACCAACATCTCCCCATTTATTTTATCTCTTAGATTTTACCAACCACCAATTTACTCTCTTTCTATGAGTTTGGCTTATTTGGATTCCACACATAAGTGAGATCACACAGTATTTATCTTTCTCTGTCTGATTTATTGTATTTTCATAATGCCCTCAAGTTTCACTTACATTTTCACAAATGCCAGGATTTCTCTCTTATATACAGCTGAATAATATTTCATTATGTATCTCTGTCACATTTTTTCAATTCATCCACCAATGGACACTCAGGCTGTTTCAATGTCCTTGTTATTTGAGTAATTCTACAACATGCATAGAATTGAACAGTCTTTCTGTCTTAATGTTCTTATTCCTCAGAGTTTTTTAGTGGCTCTTCTTCATTTTTCCAAACTTCTAGATTATGAGATACCAAAGTCTCAAGCCTCTTACCACTTGGTTTCTATAGGTGCTCTTGTTTCCTAGATGATGTCTTATAGTTGTGAGCTAATGTATTATGAGTTATAATACATTATAAATGTCCTTCATTAATATGACTATTAATATTATTAATTAATAAATTTCATATCAATATCTCTGGCACTTTCTCCTACAATCCAGATTCATGTTGTTGTTTTTTATACTTGTTTGTTTTGCTTTTAATTTTTACTCAACATTTCTCTTTGCTGCTCAATAGACACATCATAGTTATAGCTATACACTCAACAACCGTTTTCCCTGTCTTTAAGTTTACTAGTATTTTCTTTGGAAAAAACAGGAGATACTGATGATTCTTATCATTTTCTCACATCACACAATAGAATATCAACTCCATCTTTAAGATAAAACTGAGTTCAACCACTTCTGTTTCAAACCCCCTAACTCATACAGACCAAGCCACTCTCACTTTTCTTTTGAGTACTCAAGAAACCTAACAGGGCTCTGGGACTTTCACTATTCCTTTTTAAAGTTTATTTTCCACATAATAACTACAATGGTAATTTTAAAAAGATAAATCATTTTATATTTCCTTATTTCTTACCTAAGACAGCTTCTCAATACATTTTCAATAAAAATGCAAACTTTTCACAATGGCAAATTTAGCACCAACTGACCCTGCCTGCCTCTAGGACCTCACCTACGTCTTTCTCCCCTGTTTTCCTTCCCACCAACCAACACATCCTAAACTATGAACATCTTTTCTGCCCAAGAGGTATTATGCTTTATTTTTCCTCATGACAAGATTTTTGCAGAAGATCTTTACAATGACTGGTTCCTCACTTCTCATGTCTCTCTCTCTCTCTCTCTCTCTCTCTCTCTCTCTATATATATATATATATATATATATATATATATATATATATATATACACATACACACACACACACATATACATATATATATATATTTCTTTTTTATGGTTATCATTTTTGCTTTTTTATTAATTAAATTTATTGTAGTGATATTGGTTAATAAAATTATATATTTTCAAGTATACAAGTCTATCATACATCATCTGTATAATATTGCATTTTTGTTTACCACCTAGAGTGAATTCTCATTCCATCATCATATATTTCATCCCCTTTTCTCTTTTCTCTTTTTCCCTCTCTCCCTTAACCTCTAGTAACTCCTATACTATTGTCTGTCTGTGAGTTTTTGCTTATTTATTTTTCATGTTTGTTTGTTGCTTTCAGTTTTACATCCCACATAGTAGTGAAATATATGGTTCTCAACTTTTATTGCCTCACTTAGTTTAGTGAACATGATAATCTCAAGATCCATCCATGTTGTTGCAATTGACAGCATTTTATCTTTTTTTCTGGCTGAGTAATATCCATGTGCATCTGCACCACATCTTCGTTATCCAAATATCTAGCAAGGAATGTTGTAGTAGTTTTTATGTCTTAGGCATCATGAATAATGCTGCAATAAACATAGGTGTACATGTATCTTTATAAATAAATATTTTCAGATATTTGGGGTAGATACACAAAAGAGAAATTGCTGGTTCGAGTGATAACTCTATTCTTTGTTTTAAAGAACCTCCATTCTGATTTCCATAGTGACTGTACAAATTTACATTTCCACCAGTAGTGTATGAGGTTTTTTTTTTCTTCACAACCTCTCCAATATTTATTATTACTTGTCCAGTTTATGATAGTCATTCTAACATGTGTGAGGTGGTATTTGATTTGCATTGTGGTATTGATTTGCCTTTTCGTAACAGCTAGTAAAATTGATGATCTTTTATATATCAACCAATGCAATGCACCACATAGAATTGAAAATCATTTGATAATTTCAATAGATGCAGAAAAATATTTGACGATATATAACATCTATTTATGATTAAGTCATTTAATGAAACGTGTATAAAAATTACCTCAATGTAACAAAGGCTGTATATGACAAACACTCAACTAATAGCATACTTAATGGTAAAAAAACTCAGAGCTTTTCCTCAAAGATCAGGAACAAGACAAGGCTGCCTCTTCTCACCACTGGTTCTCAACATAGCTGTGGAAGTCCATAGCTGTGGATCAATCAGTGAAGAGTAAAAGAGAAAAAGCCTTAAAATTAGAAATGAAGAAGGCAAGTTGTCAGTTGTTACAGACATGATTCTTTATGTAGAAAACTCTTAAGATCCACCAAAAACTATCAGAGACAACAGCAAAATAAATAAATAAATACAGTAAATCTGTAAGATATGAAATCAGGTACAAGCCATTGTGTTTCAATATACTAACAATAAGATTTCAGGGAAAAATGAATAAAAACAATTTCTTTGGCAATTGCAACAACAACAAAAAAATACCTAAAAATAAACTTAACAAAGGACGTGAAGGATCTTTACACTGAAAACTACAAGACGTTGTTAAAAGAAATTAAAGAAGACACAAAGAAAAGGAAAGTTATTCCATGCTCATGGATTGGAAGAATCAATGTAGTTAAAATGGCCATTTTACCAGAAACAGTATAAAAAATTTAATGTAATTCTCTTGAAGATCCCAATGTCAACTTAAAACAACAACAACAACAACAAATCAGATTTGTGTGAAATTTCAGAAGACCTCAGATAGTAAAAGCAATCCTGAGAAAAAAAGTCAAAGCAAAAGGTATCAAATGCTGACTTCAAATTTTACTACAAAGCAACAATAATTAAATCAGCATGGTACTGGCAGAAAAACAGACACACAGACCAATGGAACTGAATGAGAACCCAGGAATAAGTCCACATATATTTAGGAGAAACCCCCCAAAAGCAGAATTTATTTATAAAAAATTGTGTATTTATTTTTACATGTTTATACTTCAATAACCTTCAAATTAATCTCTGTTTGATGCAATGCATCTATTGAGATACTTGTTTCTGAACTCAAAACAGTTTTTGAACATGTACATTTTGATGCCTTTCAGTGTTTCTATTTTTCATTGTTGTTGTTCTTATTTGTTTCACCTCTTCCAAACTGGCAAAATGTTTCCCTTTAACAATATATATTTTTAACCCAGAAAAACAAGTGAACACACAAAACAGTCACTCAGTGCACCATCAGTTTAATATGGAGAGTGGGGCATGGGAATCATGTCATTTTTGGTAAAAAAAGTGTTCAGCAGTGGGCAAGGTGAGTTGCCATGTCTCGTGTTGTTTGCATAAATCACCCATTGTGAAATAGGCAAACACTTTGAAAGAATCTCAATATATATATATAATTCACTGGTGCCAAATACAGCCTCTCACAACAATGTCAGGTGATGCACAGACGCGGATGGGTTCCTAGAATGCTCATATAGCAGAAAAAGCCTGTACTACAAGGGGCCCACCCTCCAGAAGATGATTCTGGGGTTTTGTTTTCTGTTGTTGTTGTTGAGTCCCCACTCACATATAGCAGATGATCTTTGACAAAGGACCCAGGAACAAACAATGGAGGAAAGAAAGCCTCTTCCATAAATGACACTGTGAAAATTAAAGTCACATGAAAAAAAATGAAACTAGGGGATACCAGGATGGCTCAGTGGGTTGATTGCTGGTCTTGCAGCCCTTGGGTCTGGGGATCAAATCTTGACCCTGGCCTGTGGGGACCCATGTACTGAACTGAGTATGTGCTCCCGGTTAGGTTCTTGCCAGGGTGAGCTTTCCATGAGAGAGGCCACTGGTTCTTCGCTCAGGCTGGGCGTGCTTCACATGAAGGAGGCCCCCAGTGGGGGTGTGCTTCCCATGCGGGAGGCCCACAGCCCGGTTCCTGCCCTGCATGGTCCCCTGCCCACCTGTGGAGTGAAATTATATTGAAAACGGATGATGCACAACTATGGAGATGGCTCTGGGCCACCTCCCTTCTCTCTCTCTCTCTCTCTCTCTCTCTCTCTCTCTCTCTCT
>PVKE010041096.1:0-14317 GCA_004027555.1 Craseonycteris thonglongyai | reverse complement strand
GTTTGATACTTGTTATGTAAAGCTAAAAAATGTCTCTCCAGATTACCCTTTTTAGCAATGGCTACCGAGGTAAGGCATATTAAACAACAACATTTATCATTCACCATTGTACAAAAGTAATCGAGTTCCCATTCTTCATTGAAGTGATAAGTTTTTGATTTTTTCGGTTTACTACTCATGTTCATGGGTATACTAGAATGCAAAGAAATATGACAATTTAAAGAATAAATATTGAATTAAATATTTTCCTAGAAAATTCAAAAACTCATGAACTGCGGCAATTATCTCCGTTACATTGAGAGAAATAACAACAATACAGTGTTCCCTCGCCACTTCGCGCTTCATGTTTTGCGGCTTCAGTGCTTCGCGGGTTTCCCCAAAATATTCATCAAAAAATAAAAATGAAAAAATACAACCATGTCGGCAGCCACATGGCGGAAAGGAGCGTTGTTTCATGTGGATGCGCGAGAGAGAAGGATCCCTGCATGTCAAACAAAGAGATGAGGTGACTCAGAGTCCATCCCACGGGCTCTCATAAAGGCGCGGGATTGGTTTCCGGGGCCACATCGGCCAATGAGAGGACGAGTGGGTTTATCCCTGTGAGCTGATGGTCTGCGCATCATCGCAGCCTCACCTAGCATCTTCTCTTGTTGTATCTCGCCAGTCTTGTCCATGATGTTGACTGTCTCGCAAACTGTATTTTAGTGTTGTGTTGGCGATCACTTGTTTTGTTTAAGCGATCACTTTTTTTATGAATTAAGCCCTTATAATGCCGCCTAAGCGCTGGGCCCCTGCGAAAGCTTCCTCCGGGGCGCCCAAGAGGAAGAAGATGATGACCATCAGCGAAAAAGTGAAACTTTTAGATATGATCAGAGGGCAGAAGTGATGCATCTGTGGCACGCCATGACGGGGTGAAGGAATCTACAGTGCGGTCCATCAAGAAAGAGGAAGCAAACATCCGCAAAACTGCTTCAATAACCTTCAATAAAGAAGCGAAACGTGTGGTGACTCCGCGTAATAACAGAATTGTGAACATGGAAGCTGCACTGGCATTGTGGATGGCTGATGGAAGGAAAAAGACAGTGAGTTTGGACACTAATATGATCAGGACAAAGGCCAAAGCTCTCTACGACCCAATCTTGCCCGATGACGACAATGAAGAGGCTGAAGAAGGTGCTGACGAACCTCAAGCCAGTCCTAGCGCTGCCAGGAGGGATTCGCCTCCTCGAGGACGAGGCTTTTCAGCCAGCAAAGGCTGGTTCGAAAACTTTCAAAAAAGATACGGCCTCAGAAACGTGCTTCTGTATGGTGAGGCTTCCTCTGCTGACAACGATGCTGCTTGTCGTTACGGAGGAAAAGTTTCCTCACCTCATCAGTGAGGGAGGCTACCCCTCCCTCACTGAAAACGAAGAGGAAGACGAAGAAGAAACTGAAAAGCGTGGCCTTACCCTGGAGAAACTGCAACAATTGTGCTACATGGCAAGAGCGATGCAACAATTTGCACAAGATATTGATGACAATATGGTTCGAGCCGTCGAGTTCAGCAATCGCGTTGACGGGGTTATGTCCTTGTACAGGGGAATTTTGAAGGAAAAGAAAAAACAAAGACAACAACTACCCATCACCACGTTTCTCTCCAAGGTAAAGCCCCCGGCTCTCCCGTCAGCGCCTCCAGCAGAAGAGTCTCCGAGGGAGCCTAACGCTTCTACGAGTCACGTGAGAGCCTCTCCTCCGCCACCCACACAAGACTCTTCGCCTCTCTCAGAAAGCAATGTTGATTCATGTTTATTACTGTCTAAGGTTTTGTAATTAACCTTAATTAGCACTGACACGTTTAAGTAAATACGTATACTGTTGTAATTTTTGGCTTAAATGAGTAAAGTATGAATACTGTTTACATATTTAAAACATTCTTGTACACGAAATACTTGTACCGCATACACAAAAATTCCTAGGGGCAAATCCTACTTCGCGGTGTTTCAGCTTTCGCGGAAGGTTCTGGTCCCCATTAACCGCGAAAAACAAGGGATCACTGTATTCCCTTTATTTGATTAATGCGTACGAAAATTGTAAGCATTGTAACAAATCAGGAGAGGAATGATTTGACTGGAGTAGCTTGCATTTTGAAAACCATCTGCTCTGGAGGTCTTCAGAGAAGTGTCTCATGTTTTCATGTCTAAAAGAAAAGTAGGTCACTGTAAAAGCAACCACCTCTCCTTTTTTTTTGATACATGTCAAAGATCTCATTTAATTCATTAATTAGTAAGGAAACCACTAAGATGCTACAAAGGATTCAAAGATACCACACATGCGAGGGCTTTCCGGAAAATACCATACATACGAGGGCTTTCTGGAAGAAATCCAGCCATTGTCAATATGAGAATGATTACATTGCTGGATACTTTCTGCACAGCTTTTGTATGTGGTCAAATAAGGTATGTTGAAATTAATTTTAAAATAGATGCAAAAACAGGAAAAAAATGTACTACTATCCATAGGCAAATAATTGATTGCATTCCAACAGACATAATTTGGCTTTTATCATCAAGAATTACATTTTTATCAATTTTCTACAAGTAAAGAATTGTTGTAAAGCAGCTCAAAAGCAATGGAAAGTGAGAGGTGCCACAAAGTCAGAAAATCTGGAAGGGTATTCTAGACATGCATATGTGCCTTGTTTTCAACTGAAGATATCCAGTAATCTTTTGGTCCATTAAAATTCTTTCACACTTTTCCTATAACTCACATTTTAGAAATTAAAGAAACTCAATATAGAGAAGTAATAGTCTAACCTGGATTCCTCAGTGATAGAGCATGTATGAGAACCAAGATCTGTCTCATTCTAGAGCAGTGTTATTAACCTAAGGATAGTACTTCTCACTTGAGGATGACTGTGTGTCTCAGGAATGTGCTGTAACTGCCTGGAGACATATTTGGTAGCACAATTTGGGGGGACTTCGGGCTTTTCATGAGTAGAAGCTAGGGATGCCGCTGAACATATACTGAACAGGACAGACTTCCATAACAAAAACCCACCTCTTTTTGGAAAGTATCTGCTTTAAAAGGTGATATTTCCTTTGGACATATGTAGGTTATATGTGATTAAGAACCTACATGCAAAGTCTCCTAAAAAAGCACACTTTCAGAGGACCATCTACTTAAGAATCTTCCATTAACATTAAATCATTAAAGAATTGAAAAGGCTAAAAGCAATTGGTAACATTCAATGAGAGCTTGGGGTAATTGGCACAGTACCAACATTGGCTAATAACATCACAGTAGTATTTATTAAACTTTCCCACAGGCACTGCTTAGAGGGTAGGGGGTCATGCCAGGGAGAGAATTCAATTGGCAGCATTTTTATGAAACTTAGCTGCATTAGAAAATAAAGGTACATGAGAAGTATATATTTCAGTATTACGTGCAAAGTAAGTTAGATACTGGCAAACATTTAGCTTTTATTTTAATATGTACTGTGTGGTAGATGCAATGCTAGGTGCAAGGGATATATGAAGATAGAAGTGTATGAGCTATTGGGGAAGATGAACATGCATATAGAAGATTATACTGCAGCGTGATCATTCCAGGATTCTAAGGGAACGTAAGTTTAAGATTGCAAAGGAGTGAATGAAGCCAACTCAAGGAACTCAAACTGATCCTGGGAGGGTGGACTAGGAAAACAGGAGGAGAATGCTGGACAGCTGAAACTGCACTGTTCAAAGGCATAAACATGAGAGAGATTGGTGTGTTATAAGAGTGTAAGTGATAGGGTGGGAAGGGCAAGGAGATTCATGTAAGATGACAATAGATATGTAGCTAGGGGTCTGACCAGAAAGAACCTCCTATCTGGGTTGTTTCCAGTTTTTTTGCTTATAATAAATAAAGCAGTCATGAATATAGTGTAAGTCTTTGGTAACATATATTTGTTAAAATTTCTCTTGGATAAATGCTTAGGAATAAATTTACTAAATCATAGAGTAGATCTATATTTAACTTTATAATAAATACCATACAATTTTTCAGAATGGTTGTACCATCCTATACATTCACCAACAATTATGAGAATTCCTGCTACTGCACATCCTTGCCAATATTGAATGTTGTTACTTTTTAAAATTTAAAGTCATTTTAGTGGATTCATAGTGGTGTATCAGTGATTTCAATTGGCATTTCCCTGATGATTAATGATGTTGAACATATTTTAATGTACTCACTATTTATAGGTCTTCCTTTGTGATGTTTCCAATTCTTTTGCTACTTTTAGAAATGTTATCTTTTTATTGTTATGTTGTATTGATAGGTGTGCTTTAAATATGTCTTTTGCCAAATGTATGTATTGTGAATATTTTCTCCCATTCTGTAGTCTGTTTATTTTCTTAACAAGGTCTTTTGATGAGCAGATATTTGTTGCCTTTAATAAAGTCCAAATTGTCAATATTTCCCTTATTTTTTATTAGAATTTTCTCTGTCCAGTCTAAGAAATCTTTGCCTACTCCTCATCATGAATAGTTTTTCCTATATGTCCTTCCAAACATTTTATAGTTTTAGCTTTTGTAGATAAGTCTATGATGCATTTCAAATTCGTTTTTTGAATATGATGTGAGAGATAAGAGCAGTTTCACTTTTTTGCACATATAGGCATCCAATTGTTCCAGAACCATTTACTAAACAAAACCGTCTTTTCAAATCCATTAAATTTTGGGGATTACCTTTGTTGAAAAATTTTTGACCTATATATATATATGGGTCTATTTCTGGACTTCTCTATTGTGTTCCATTGACTTATATGCCTATCCTTTTATCAATATATTCCATTTTAATTATCATTGCTTTATAATAAGTCTTGAATTCAGTGGATTAAGTCTATCAACTTTGTTCTATTTTTTTTCCCTTCCAAAATTGCTTTAGCTATTCTGGGACATTTGCTTTTCCATATATATTTTAGAATCATTTTTTCCACATCTACAATAATGCCTCTTGGGATTTTCATTGGTCTTGCATTGAATTTATAGATCACTCAGGGGAGAATTTACATCTTGACTATACTGAGTGAACATGTCTATTGAGGTCTTTCTTTCAAATCTCTCAGCAATACTGTATATTCTTTGCAAATCCTGTAAAACTTTTTCCCTAGCCATATCCCATGTACCTTTGTTTTTTCTCCTCCCACCCCCCTTCTTCAAATTCTAAATTCCTTTAGCCCAAAGAAACATCCTGGCAATGGTAGAACCTTCTCTGAATAGAACCAAGCAAAGGAAATCCTGGAAAGGCCTCTATATAACAACTTCCATCCCATACCCCTGAGTGTAAGGTTCCTAAGTAAGAAAGAGCTTGTGTAACTAGAAAGACAAGTTGGTTAGGAAAAGATAAGACATTCAGAAGAATGGGTAGACATTCAGAAGAATGGGTTTATATTTTCATGTGTAAAGGCAATAGATATTTAAGAAGGTACTCTAGAAGCAAGTCATTTTCAGGAAATTTTCATCCTCTTTCCTTTAAGCTTCTAATATTAAACTATCCAACAAATTGGCTCAGTGCAGTGTTGCAGGAGGGCCTACGTTTGGGATTCTTGGGGAGTTGCATGTTGGGAGGGGCTGCTTTGGCAGTGCAATACAGGGAAGCTGGCACAGTAGCCTTCCACACTGTTTTGATCTTTTGGTCTGATACTTGTTTTTTAGTTTCACTTTCTTTTCATTGTGGTCTCTCCATATCTGACCTGAATAGCACCATTCGTCTGGTTTGTTAGTTAATTTTAATGATAACAGCATATTACCATTGAAGTGGCTTCTCAGGTCACCGTATACTGCAGAGAGCAGATTGTTAATTAAATGGTAATGTTTTCTGAATTTTGAAGTAATTCCTATTAATAGATATTAGTTACCTTGAAATTGTAAAAAAAAAAAAAAAAAAAAAAATTATACAAAATCAGCACATAATTTGCAAGCTGCCCTCCAAGATCACATCACGCTCTGTCCAAAAGAAACAGCTTTGCTGACGAGGCACTGACATAGTTAAGAGAAACCATGAATCATGAGGGGCCAGGAAAATGGTGCTGCCCAGCTCACATTCAGAGGCAGCATAATTTATGAAGCATGAGGACAGTGGGAGGTAGGCTGTCAGAAATGCTAAGTTCTCTGTGGAATTATTACATTCCCTTTCGATGTCATTGAAAAGAGGTAATCTGGGGGAAGCTTGGAGGTTCTGTGCAATTGGGAGAAGTGCAAAGACGCTTGGAAACAAAGCCAAATTTCTTTAGCCCTTTTCCCAGTAGAAATCAGGCCCAAGGTCTTATGAAAACAGACTTTCTTTTCAAGCATCAGGAGGAAATACTGCAAGAAGGACGCCATGGCTCATGGAAACTTCCAGATCAACAGATACTAGACCGGTCAGAGTTATGCAGAAATTGCCTGATTGCCTTTAAAATCTATGTTTTCTTTATTCCTCAGCACACTCTTTTCAATTATTTAAGGTCATGTATTGCCTATAGGTTAAAAAAAAAAAGAGGGAATATAAAGATATATGTTGATGATTTGAGCAAACATTATTAATTATACTTATTATTCCTTTTGATAAGTAATATTTTCTGATATTTATTATTGTTTACTTATTAAGTGCTGAAGACAGAGTGAAATGTTTTGCATGGGTCATTTTATTGAATCCTGCCATAAATATAAGTACTACTTTCAGTTTAGAGATGGGGAAACTGAGGCTTAGAGAGGCCAAGCAACTTGCCCAAGATCATACAATCTATTAAACGTGAAGTCTATATGCCAGTCCTTTGGCTTTCATAAAGGTATCAAGTTTTAATCTAATAAAAAGATTAAAATGACTAAATCTACTTGACATTTTGGAATGGAATATGATTCACCTTGAAGAAAAGCACTCTAGCTTTTGGCATAGCAGACTGGCTATTTCTTTTTGTCAAGTCATTTTTATATAACTCCTGTCTGGTCCATAATGGCTCTGTGGCATGTACTCTCTGAATATAGATGAAATCACTCCACTGCTAATGCCTCAATGGAATGTTCCCTCAACAAGAGAGAAAGTTTACTCAACTTTGGAATGCGGCATCTGCAAACTATTCCAAAACCACTTCATAGTTCTTTCAGACCCTTTTTCTCCCTACCTGTCCATTAGGACTTGAATCATAAAGAGATTTCTTTTAATGGGTTATGTTATTTTCTGTCAAGCAAACCATTTATTTCCTTAGAGGTTCATTGTACCCACTATCCATTTCCATGGAGGTAGGTAGTCTTGTTTCTGAGGTATTTATAAGAAATTTTATAACAGTTTCTATGGCAACAGAGGATGAGAACATTACTTCAAGCCATTTAAAATGATAATTCACCAAAATGAATGCATACAATTTTGTTTACTACCTGGCCATTTAAAAGGTCTAGGGTAACTTGGCTGGCAGTTTGAAGAAATCTTTTACTCTTCACTTCTTTGCATCAGGCAGCTATCTGGTCAGAAAATTGATTTTCAGAAACATGAATGGCCACAGAGCAATTTTAGTAACAGTTTTAGCTGAACCTTTGCAGTAAACAATGCCATTTCCTGGGTGTAGAGTGATTGGACTTCAAAATGAACCATCAAGCCCACAGGCAAGCTTAGTACAGCAAGCAGGCCCGCTTTCCAGGCTAGGAGTTAAGCTTTGCTCTTCCGAATCAAATAGCAGAAGTAAGCCTTTCCCATTTATGTATGATGCTAGAATAAATAGAGGTCCCTCACAAGGGGAGCCTTTTAGATTCAGTTCAGTTCAATAGCTGGTTACTGGGACATAGTGGCCTGGTGGACAGACAGCCAGCTTCAAGGCCACCAGAGCTGGATTCAAATCCCAGCCTTAGTTGTGCAGCCCTGACAGAATCTGTGTCAAGGCTCTTTCTTCACGTGGAAATGGAAAACAATAATGTCTCCATTGGCAGGGTGTTTTAAGGTTTAGAAATAACGTGTATGTAATCTGGGCCCCTCATTTTCCAATCTTGGAGAAGAAACAGAAGCTAGGTACAGTTAGAAGTGACTTGATACCCCACCCTGTACTTGGGTCATCAGAGCACAACAAAGGAGGTCTTATTTGTAATCTACAACAGTGCTCCCTAGAATAATATCTCCCCATGCAGCTCCCCAAAATCCTGCTTTTATAGGGTTGTCCATTCATTCTCTCCCCGATCCTCTCCTCTTCATTAGTTCTGCTTCTCTGGCTCCCCTTCTCTCAGTTCTGTCTCACAAATCTCCAGGAATGTGGCAAAAGTTTGATTCCCCTCAGCGGGCAAGAAAATAGATGCTACAGAGTAAAAGCCAGAATTCTCTTTAGAAGGGAGCAGGGGTGTGGCAAGGGCTGTGAACACACCCTCTAAAAAGGTTTACTCTGTCATATACATATAACACTCACCTCATTGATTGGAATGTAGCAGGTGCTCAATAAGCAGGTTCTGGATTAAGGAGCAGCTACAAATGTTCCAGATACTTATCTTGTGAGTGTGAAAGTTACAGAACAATAATGAATAAGATAAGATCCCTGTTTAAAGGAGTTCACAGCATAGCAGTTATTATTTAATTCCAGTGTCTGTTTTAAGTAGCTACATCATCGCTGAAACAATGAACATGCATTCAGTCATTTCCATCAAATATCCTAGGTGTAGTAAAACATTTACATGGCATAAATGATAAATTAATATATTGGTTATAGTAAAAAGAACTAATTTCAAAATGACCAGGCAATATTTTTTAGAACAAAATAACCCAACAAAAGCAAATTATTTAAGATATTCATTTACTAGTTTTATATTTAGCAACAAATGCTATTTGTGGGCTATAATAATAAAGTGTTATCACTGTATGTAAATGGTGTCATTGCTTTTTATCCACAATGTCACCCATTCTTGCATTACAATTATAAGTTTCTCTCTGTCTCTCTGTCTCTGTCTCTCTCTGTCTCTGTCTCTCTCTGTCTCTGTCAAAAACAATAAAATAAATCTTTAAAAAATAGAATTACAAGCACAAATGTTTATTAATTTCTCATGTCTTTCTTCTTGTATAACTGTCACCCTATTCTAGCCTTAAATAGGTTGTGGAGTCTAAAATCAGCTACTTGCTAACTATATTTTGCAGCAAATTACTTAAACTCTTTATGCTTCAGTTTTATGCTTCTGTTAAATGGGGTTAAATTTAACCTCACCAGATTGTTGTCAGGATCAAACAAAATAATGTATCTTTAGCACCTAATAGAGTCTGGCACGCTGTGTTAACATTTAACAAATGGTTATTATTGTTGCTGTTATTATCATTATTGTTTACTATTGCTATCATACTAATTTATTATAGAAGCTAGGCTCTGGGAGGTACAAACAAGAAGTAGTTTTATTTTTAAATTTTGTTGCTTTCAAACATGTTCAGTCTTATCTCCTTTCCTACCCATGGATGATACCTCACACAGATTCTGTGTACTTTTCTGTTACTTTCGGGTACCAAACAATAATCTCCATTTGGGAATTTTAGAAGTCTAATTCAATGTAAATCACAACTTCCATTTCCCATCCAGTTGAAAGCGTCTTCCCTCTCCCTAGCTCAGGCCTGGCCAGTGAACCCACAGATCAGTGTAGGGAGCAACATGGAGTCTGTTCCTGGTCCCTCCAGCTCTGTTTTTTCTGTCACCTGCTTCTGGTTCCTTCAGCATAGCAGGCAGCATGTGAAAGAGGTGGAGAGTACTAAAGGAGATGGTAGCTGTGGCTCCTTGTACTGCTTTCTGGATTCTCTCTTGTACTCTCGCAAATGGCCCCGGTCTTAGCAATTATTCAACCTGAACCATCTCTTTTAAGGAGCACTTTGTGAGCTCTTCTTAGACTTCCCCCTCCACCTCCCCACTGTCAAGAATTTCAAACACTGCTCTTTTCTCCAAGAAAATGATACGCTGACCCTAGCCTGCAGCCCTGGAACCCAGCTGCCTTCCATGCTATTCAGCTTGTTGAAAATTCACTCCCCTGTCCTGTCATGTTCTGGAAGGAAATGCTGTCCCATGCTGTTCTCTCTGTCACTGTCCATGTCCGGGTGAGAGTCAGGCATCAGCCTCTCTGTACCCTAAATTCCGGGGAACACTTCATTTGAGTGGAAAGACAAACCATAGCACTTTGCACTTCTGCACATTCTCTTCTATCCCAGAATCTCTTTAATGGCCCACTAACTTCCCTTGTATAGGATGAGAGCATGATAGAATGGACAGTCAAAGAACCAGTTAGGAAGTCCTGTGTGCATGTGTTTAGCAACTGTCTTTAGAACGTGTGAACTTCTATTGCCTATTGTCCTCAGCCATGGAGCTTTGATGGAAACCCTGTGACAACAGGAAAAGTCCCATCCAGCATCCTGTTACATTTTTATTATGCTTGAACTCTTACAACAGTCTCTTAATTGGTTTTCCTGCTGCCTATCAGCCACTATTTCATTCCATCCCATACCTACTTGCTAGATGAGTCTGTCTCAAAAAACACTGAGTCTTGTCATATTTTCTTTTCAGTCTCTCAATGTGGCTTCCTCAGGTTGGTTACTATTTCAAGAGCTCTTTCAAAAATAAAACAAGAAGCTTAAGGTCCCCAAATTGAATGTAATCCCAGAAGCATAAGTTATCATAGTAGTAGAGTTTCTGGGAGTTGCAAAAGCTCTTGTGACACTGGTTTGCTTCCAACTGCTTATTATGTCAAATAAACTCCCCAGGCTATAACCATCAACTCCACTAATTCAATGAGGTATTCACAGTGTGATCAGAGATCCCTGCGGCACTAGAAAGTATGTTTTTAATATACAACTCCAGCTTCACTGTTTCATCCAAATCATCTAAATTTTTAGGAGTGACCCACTGACTGAACATTATCCAGATCACTGAGCACTGATTTCTCCAAGAGCCACCCTCTACATAAAGAAAGTGCAAAGTGTAAATTCTAGAGAACCACAATTTTGTTACTCAGAGGAATTCTAACTCAGTTTTCCTCTTTTACACATGACAAAATGGTAACTCAGAGGGTTTGTGACTTGTCCAAAGTCACCAGGTCCTTTGATGCATAGTAGAATTGGTACCCAGGCCTCCAGATGTTACGGTCAGGCTGACTTCACCATTCCAGGTGATAGTGTGCCAGTTGGTGTCATTTATTTGAAAATCACTGTCCAATTAGGCCTTGAACTACAGGAAGTTGCCTACCTGTAATGAAAAGGGGGTGTTTGTTCTAAAATTGGTATTAAAGTCTTCTCTAATAGCATGTAGGGAAGAGAAAATTATTACTATTAAAAAGAATTAAAATGGACTGCAGACACATAATTTGTCTCTAAAGATACTGATGGATCTTTTCATTAATGAAAGGGAAGGCCCAGGACATAAGCTAGATGGGAAAAGCTGAGACAAAACAAGCCAAATGGATTTAAATAATAAAGTAACAGAAATTTTCCATTTCCAGAGAGGATCAGGAGGAAGGTATTTTGGCAGGCCAGGGGCTTGGAGAACAGAGAATAATGGGGGAAAAAATTAGTCCCTGGAGATGGGGAGAGTGGACAGACCAGAGGGGAAAACAGCTAAAAAGAAACTCCCTGCAACTGAAAACTTTAGAAGCAAAGAATTTTTATTTTGGAATAGCAGTGCTTTTCTATATTGCACTGTGATCAGCCTTGGTGATGCACAAATCTTCAGTGAAAGTCTGTTATACACAGCAATGAGTATTAGAGTTGTCTTGTGGAATAAAGGATGAGACCATATGACCATGCCTGGGGCAAAGGGAAGTAGGGAGAGTGAAAAAATCATGAAAGATCCTGATTGCTAGGTTGGTGTGGTAATCAGAATAGTAGCCTCCCAAAGATGTCCAAGTCCCATTCCCAGGAACCTGTGAACATGTTACTTCCAAGGCAAATGAGAATTAAGGTCACTAATCAACAGATAGAGAGATTCTCCTGGACTATTCAAGTGGGCCCAATATATTTGTAATCACAAAGGTCCTTAAAAGTGAAAGAAAAAGACAGAAGAGGAAGTTAGAGTGTGGCAATGTGAGAAGGGCCACACCTGCACTCTTTCTGCTTTTGAAGATGGAGAGGACAATGACCCAAGGCATCTGAGTGGCCTCCAGAAGCTGAAAATGACCAAAACACAGACCCTCCTCTCAAGCCTTTAGAGAAGTAACCCTGCTGACACCTTGATTTTAACCCACTGAAACTTCTGTTGAAATTCTAACCTACATAGATATAGATAATAAATTTCTATTATTTTAAGCCACTAAATTGGTGGTAATATTTTACGACAGCAATAGAAAGCTAATGCAGTTGTTTAATTTAGATTTGACAAGATATCATTATACTTGTATTTAACCCAAATATTTCCAAGTACTTCAGCTTTCTGGGTTCAACCCTGTGAAAATGTAGAACTGGCCTCTATATTTCCAAAGATTTCCAAAATGGTAAGGAGTGGCAATCTTTTGGTGGTTGTCCCAGACTGCTACTATAGAATCAAAGCTTTTGGTGATGGAAGGGGACCTGATACTGAGTGATGGGCACATAATACGATGCATGAATGATGTGATGTGGACTTGTACATCTGTAAACTGTCTAATTGTTACCAACCAATGTAACCTCATCAAATTTAACAATAAATTAAAAAAAAAAAGAATCAAAGCTTTTGATCATTTCCTGAATTAATGATTTCCACTTGATTTCTGTTTTTATGCAAGTCCCTGTACAAGCTTACCACAGCCTGCTTTCCCTACTGTATCTCCCTGTATTTCTCTTCACAAGTCTGGTACTCCCACTACAGTGAACCATTGGTACCCAAAACAATGGCCCTGTCTACTTTTGTTGGTGCTGTCTTGTCACATAGACAGCTCTATCTCCCCTTCCCTGCACACCAGGCATGTTAATAACCTGCTTATTTTTCACAGCCTAATTTGAATGTTGCCAAATATCCAGTCTCCCCAGCTCTGCCCTCCTCAAAACTTCCCCAGCATTTTGTTCTTAGCTCTCTTATGACTGCTGGCTGTCATTTACTTGCAACTGGCCCTTTGAGTACATATGCTAACTCATTGGGTTGACTGAAGGCTCCTTGAGAATATTAATGTATACCGCTCATCCTCATGTCCTCCACAGCACCAAGTACACTGCTTTTCACAGCAGATGCTCAATACATGTGTGCTGAAGAGGTCACGAAGACATTTTTGTCCAAACAACGAAGAACCCATTATAATTTATACTATCAGTACTCTATCTGTCCATCCATCCATCCATCCATCCATCCATCCATTCATCCATCCATCCATCGATCTTTTTTTCTTCTTCTTCTGAATGCCATGGTTCATAATTCCAAAAGGAACAAGCACCATTTCCAAATAACTTTTCTATATTCCTAGATATCAGTTAATATTAGATAAAGTGAACACATTTCTTGGTGTGTCCAAGAGAGTCCCAGTTTACATCAGTTGTCCTTGCATGGTTTTGTTTTTTTTTTTAAGATTTTTATTTTATTGTTTTTGATAGAGAGAGACAGAGAGAGAGAGAGAGAGAAGGGGGAGGGCCCAGAGCAGTCCCTGCAGTTGTACAGCATCAGTTTTCAACATGGTTTCAATTCCACACAGGTGGGCAGGGGCCGCACAGAGCAGGAACTGGGCTCAGGGTCTCCCCTATTGGAGGCACGCCCCCTCCAGCCAGGGGCTAAACTTGAGAGGTGGAGGAGAACTGAACTGGGGATCTCCTGCATGGGAAGTACACCCCGGTTCAGCATGTGGGTCTGTGTGGGCTGGGGCCGGGATTCGATCCCTGGTCTCTGGGGCTGCAAAGCGAGTGCTTAACCTGCTGAGACATCCAGCTTCCCCTGCATGGTTATTAATAGTGCCAAATTCACTGTAAAAGTGTCCCGATATGGATAACACTTTGGAGGGTGAGACTATCAGAAGACACCGGCAAAAAGGCCGCCTCTGGCTTTCGTCCTTTTCTAAGCATGACAACTGAAAACGAATTGCTCCTATCAGTTGTCCTCTCTGCTTCAGCTGTTTGGCGTGCCTTGTCTGTCTTTTCTTTCTAGGGCACCCAATAATGCTCAAGTCTACCCCTCCTTCTCTCAGCCTTATTCATGCTTCCTGCTCTTAGTTTGTTCTGAGACAGCAGTTCCCAACCTTTTGGCACCAGGGACTGGTTTTGTGGAAGACCGTTTTTCCAAAGACTGGGGTAGTAGTGGTGGTGATGGTGGTGGTTGTTGTTATTGTTGTTGGTGGTGGTGGTGGGTGTTGGTGGTGGTGGTGGTGTTGGTGGGTGGTGGTGGTGGTGATGGTGGTGATGACGGTGGTGGTGATGACAGTGG
>PVKE010041095.1:0-14314 GCA_004027555.1 Craseonycteris thonglongyai | reverse complement strand
ATATCAAATCTTATATATCAATAGGTATCTTATTCTTAAAAAAAAAAAAAAATATATATATATATATATATATATATATATATATTTATTTATTTATTTATTTATTTATTTTTGACAGACAGAGAGAGAGAGAGAGAGAGAGAGAGAGAGAGAGAGAGAGAGAGAGACAGAGAGAGATACAGAGACAGAAACAGAGAGAGAACTGAACTGGGGTAACTCCCAGTTCAGCATATGGTTCTGCATGGGCCGAGGCAGGGATTTAATCTCTGGTCCCTGGCACTGCAAAGTGAGCACTTAACCCACTGAGTTCCAGCTTCCCCGTGGTATCTTATTCTAAGAGAACCCAAATTGACATAGTAATCAGAAGTGTAACCAGTATTAGTAATGAGAGGTAACTGCCTTTGCTCTAAGAAGCAGTATATTTAGAAGGTACATGGTATTGTATAGAAGGAAGGATTCCATTTGGTACCCATGGAGATAAACTTCTAGATGTTCTACCTTGTATGTTAGCCACATAGGTTTAATTTCCCTGATGGTCATAGCTTGGAGATCAAACTGGATCAAACAGAAACTAGTGGTATACCCTGTAGAGGGAACAGTCATGTTTGCAGAGAATGCACTGCTCAGTGAAGGTGGCCCTACAGAAAGAAGTGACAGTGACACCTGGGGTAAATACCTATGTTTAGAACAGGATGCAGGGGAGTAGGGCCTAATGAGTGTCAAGTGGAAGTGATTTTTTAGTGTATACTGAAGCCTATAAACAGGCATTTTTTACAGTATAGGAAAAGCAAGAAAGAAGCCTTGGATGAGTGTCAGGATAATGTGCATTGAAAACGAAGAGAAAGGAAGAAAGAATTGCTGACTTTGAGAAAGCATATTTCACGAGCACACAATAAAAACATTTTACTGAAAGGGATCCCTAAAATAATGTGATAACTTTATCAGTGAATCAATGACCTATAATAGCAGGTTGTCACAAGAACCACTGAAATATGTGTTTTAGTGTGACTCTGTTTAGATCTTGAGAGTCACAGTTTATAGATTTATTTTTCTAACTTTATATCAACTTCATTCTTATTCCTCACACATTAAAAGAAGAAAGTTGATTCAGTGTATAAATCTTATCCACATAGTAGAGTGGTTTTGCAGTGCAAGAACACTTGGATTGTCACCTCTGGCTCCACTAATATTCCAAATCTGTCATTCCATCTACAGGCACAGTAAATTTTCTTCTGTAGACATAGAAAGCCATGGGAAGTCAGGTTGTTTTGTTTTGTTTTTAGCGTTTTTGTTGTTAACATTGATGTTGTTGAGTGATTGACAGGGATATAATCCTAACTGTTATTTAAGAAAAAAATAATAAGCAGAGTATAGGCTAAATAGGAAGAAGGGAATGCTTACAAATTCCAGGGCACTTTGAATGGCAGGGGTCAAATGACAAAGGCTAGTTGCCAGTTAGCGGGTCAAGAATCAGTGTTGGGTGTTCTGGTGAGAGCAGATTCAATCTTTGGGAGGAGATAAAACCAAGTTACAAATCAAAAGTAGTCTTCATACTGTTATAAATTATTATTTATGGGGGATGCTGGGATAGCTCAGCAGTGGAGCATTTGCTTCATAATAGCAAGGCCTGGGGTTTGATTCCTGACCCGGCCCATGCAAACCCATGTGCTGAAGTGGATGCCTCTAGTAACTGGGGTGACTCAGAGGTGAAATTTCTTGCCTCCCATTTGTGAAGCCCCTGGTTAAATTCCCAACCTGAGAGGCCCCACATCCACCTGTGTGGAATGAAACTATGCCACTACAAATGAAGTACAACTATGGAGTACTTATACTCCCTCTTCCTCTCTCTCTCTCTCTCACACCTTCTGTCAAACAATAAAAGGATTTTTTAAATTCATTATTTATTTACTTTTCTTTTTAGTCTTTTATAGTCTGTGATTTATTAAAAACAATGAATATTGTATTGTTTTAAAAAGGTAATAGGGGAAGCTGGAAACAAAGTTATTAATAACAAAAATGAAGGAAAAAAGATGTGGAGAGTAAAAAGTTGAATGTGTAGTAAGTAGCTTTTGAAAGAGCAGGCGTTATATCCAAATGAGTCTGTTACTGGGCTTACTGTTTCAGCTTACTGTTCATGTGTATTTTCTATCTCATTTTAAAGTGTTTAAAGTCCCTGAGTTATTTCTAATGAACTGTGGTAAGGAGACTAGATATTAGAGTATTGCAAAGTGAACTGATGGTAGGGGTCTAAGCTAAGGTGATAGTAATGAGAATTGAGGGGAAGGGAATGGTGGAAAAGGCATTGCAAAGAGAAATCTCCAGTATTGAATCATGACTACTAACCCTTCCTTTCCAAACCAAAATGATAAGATTTCAACACAATGTTCTACATGATGAGTTTTAATAAACATCCTATAATATGAAAAAATCCATTTAAATACATATAAATGTATAAACACACTTGTACTTGTAGAGATATATATATATATATACACGTACATACACAATATATATGACTCAAACATGTGACTCAAACCTCTTTAATATCTGAAATTTTAGATGAAAGGAATTTAACAACTATAGCTACTAGATTGTTGCAGCCCTTTGCAGGAGAAAATATACTGAAACATTCTATGCAAATATAAAATTTTCACGCTTGTATTTTTTACTGTTTCTTTTTTTTTTTTTCTTTTTCCAGGCCACTAGATTTTTCCGATGTATAAATTTTTACTCCACATTCCGCAAAAGTATAAACAAGAAACATAATCTTTCATAGATGCTATTCTGTTGAGATTCTTCTTACATATTCTGTATGTATGAGTGGATTTTAAATTAGACAGCCAGAAATCAATCATCACAAAGAATGCTTAAGAAAAGGATACTGGAAATTTGAATTCCTATTTTTACCCAACTATTCTAAAAATTCCATTTCAAAACTTCAGTTTATATACTCAAATTACATTTATGCTATTGCTTAGCCAGTCCGTCTATCTGCATAAATTCCAGGGCTCTCTTTTTCAAGTTTCTACCAGTCAATAAGTTGAAATACACTTTTAAAAGTCAATAAACTACTCTAGACTACAGTAAACTCTCATTGTTATGTCCTTTTTAACTTCTTAATTTTATATACATTTTGAAAGTAGGATGCCAGAAATCTCAAATTGATTATAACAATAATGAATAACATTCCCAAAATTCATTCAAAAGCTTTTGGTTCAAAATTAACTTGTTAACACTCTTTCATCATCTTTTGGTATTAGTTTGTATATATGCATGTTTTATTATTACTTTCATTTTTGAAAAGAGAGCAACCCGAGACACTAACTCCAGCTCTGAAATTATTCCTATCCTGTGAACATGTTTCAGGCTTTTCCCAACATTCCTTCACCACTGTTTCATAACAGAAACTTTGATTAACTTATGAAAAAGAAAGCCAATGTAATGTAATAGATTTTCATATAAAACTTAACATTTAAATATATCCAAGTTTGCTATCCAAAACAATAATTTCTAAGAAATTTTGCCACAATTGAATGTCTGTTTTATGGTTAAGATTTATATCTCTGTTATTCACCAGTAACTTCTCTTTCTCTTCTGTTCTGTTTAAATAATTTCCACATTTAAAAACACACTAAAACACTAGAGATGTGCTTTTTAGTTCTCTACTTAAAGGTTCCATTAATCTTAAGCTGGAATTAATTGTAAAGTACATAATTCTTTACTCAATGTAGGTTAACTGCTTACTCAGGCAGGTATCAGTATCAAGTTTTATTATGTGGTTTGCTTTCAGTTCATATTTTTTAAGTTAATATTTTTTTTTCTTAAGTAGTAGCAAGAGTTCAGTAGTTCTGAAACAGTAAAATCTATTTTCTTATTTAACTACACCTTTACTACATGTCTACTAAATGACAAGCACTAAGTAAAGCACGAAGGATAAGAAAATAAGGCAAGTGTCTGCGTCCCATAAAAGCCTCTCAAGAGTCTGTGAAGATGAACAACTAAAAATTCACTGTAGTGTAATGATTGTTTTGAAGAAGGCAGACTACAAATGCTACCAGAAAATATAGGAGACAATTAGCAAGACTGGGAGTTAAAAAAGCGTCAGGATGTTTTACTGGAGGAAGTAAGGATTGGATAAAAGAAAGTAAGAACATGGCAGAAATAGAAAAGAATAAATGTTAATACGTCTAAGTACTCATCTGGGTATTTCTTTCCCTACTTTCTCCTTTGTAGTAGTCACTGAATTATTTCACAATACAAAGGGTTTCTCCCTTCTTTCTCCCCATAGTCCACATAAATGAAAATGAGTTACCAATTGAGATACCAAAAAAGTACATATTGGCACAAGGAGCTCTACATTGACATAGACTGGATACAATTAGAAACACACATGAAAGGGAGAGAGAGAGAGAGAGAGAGAGAGAGAGAGAGAGAGAGAGAGAGAGAGAGAGAGAGAGAGAGAAAACATGAAGACAGATGAAAACAGCAGTAAAGAAAAGACAATATTTTGGGGGTAAGAAGGACCTATTGTTCAAAATATCTGAGAATCAAGTGGAAGCTGACTCAGAAGTTGGCCATCATGCCTGTTGTTTTAGGAGATTCTTCAAACAATAGGAATCAGCCTGGGGCTTATTCATCCTGTGGATTTCAGAAACATTGACTGTACTTAGAGATCCTACCAAGCCTCAAACCAATAAATACTTACAGATTTTCTGTTATGAATTTATTCTTTGCATTTATGAAAGTAATACAGAATCACATCACAGGTCTGAGAAGCACTTTTCCATCAAGACCTAGTATAAAATAATAGTCTAAGCAGAAGAAAAATAGTACAGAATTACAGACATATGAGAAAACATTTGATGGGATTTGGGTTACCACAACATATGGTAAGATGTGAGCACCATTAAGAGTAAGGCTGGAATTTTTGTGTAGCCAGCTGAAGTGTTTGAATTTTACTCATATTTTCAAACATCTTCATTAAAGTACCTTTTAAGACTGAGCTAATTTGAACAACATTGGCTCTGGGGATATCGTCCAAAGAACATTTTGATGCAAAAATAGCATATCTATTCAGACTTACATTTTATCTTGATGTTTTTGCATATTTTGCCACTTTTTCTTTAATATATACATACTAACTTTAATGTTAATTTTTTAAAATAAATAAAACATATTGAAACCTGTGTCACAATGATCCTGTGGTTTTAAATACACATACACATTTTTTCTTAATTTTACCCTACGTTGAGAAGCACATAAAACTTTTGCATATAGAGAAGATATTGGAAAGATTTAAGAAAAAATGATTGGATTTGATATTGAAGAAATAACATTTATGGTAAGCAAGTAGACACTATTGGAATATTTCTGAAATAAATTTATGAAAGATGGAACCAACACAAAGCCAACTGATACAACTGTATCAATTCAAAGTGTTTTGGTAGGCTATGCTGTGATGGAGTTAGGAGTACAAGGAGTCTACGTGGAGTAACCCTGTGCATAACTAAGGGTGAGAAAGGAGAATTTCTCAGCAAAAGACTTTAGGTATCAAATGTGATCTGGCACCTATGGAAAACAAAAGGTGGTAAAATGGGAAATGGAAAAAAAGTGCCTCAGATGGTGACGCAGATCTCATGGAATTTTTGCTCATAAACAGGGAGTGCTAGAGCAAAGACTGTTGGTTATAGGCATCCTATGCTGTGAACAAATGGCCTGGCTGTGCTTCAGTACTGGTGTGCACTCAGTCCCCGGGTGTCCCTGTGGAGAGTGTTTTCTGCTGGAAAGCTGTGGCACATTCTCAAGTCATGACAGCTGGAGGCAAGCTGTTGATTGAAGGGAGAATTGAGTGGTGCCCTTCCAGGGCTACCAAGGTCAACTTTGTGGTGCATGGATCCACTTCTCCATGCATACTTGGACAGAAACACCTACAGGTTTGGAGTGGGCCTCATTTCCCGAGGGGAGACTCAGAGAGTGCTGGGTCTTGATTACTACTAGCTATCATTTTACTCCAGTATTGCTTCCATATTTCCTTCACCCTCACCTATCATTTCTGCTGGTCTTGGTGGCTTATCTTGTAGAGTAACACAATTTCACTCCTGGAGGAATGAGATTGCCTCTTGTAAAATTTCATGCCTAGCAAGTAGGCACTTGATAAGCATTCAGAGGATGATGCCTGCTGAGGTTGTGAGCAGGAAATACAAACCCATATCCAGAATAGGTTCCTGTTGTTTTGAGAACAAATTGCAGGCTCTTTTAAAAATTGAGGACACTCAGTAAACTTACAAAGAAGTAGGTGGTTGGTTCTTTTGAGGAATGGTGCCACATCGTGGATGCGTCATTTGTTTCTGTGGCTGGCATGTTGGACATCTGAAGAGGCAGTAACTACACTTGATCTTAGCCAAAGGGCCAAGAAGTGATGAAGAGGCAATAAGTACATAAACCTTGATAAGTAGGAATCTGTGCTGTTGGGCTCATACTGAGCTTCTCTCTACCACCTGTGTACTTCATTTGTGGTTCCATTAACACCTTGTGTTTCTGACCCTGTTTCTTCATTGAGATTAAACACAAACACACACACATGTACTTAGGTAATATTAATCTGGTCTAAAAAAAGAATACCACACTTAATTTAACAGTTGAAATTGGGACTACTAATCAGCTGAGCTTGCTGTCGTCCATAGGCATTCTTCAGAATCCATTTGATTGCTGTATTGGCTAGACTAGTGGATTAAATGAAGGTGTATAAAGGACTATTAATCTGCACTAAATTTAAACAACTTTCCCTATTCACACATGCATATTGATATTATACTGTTCTTGATTCACTACCTTGGCCAAGAGATTGTGGTTTCAGAAGTTCCTATTTGGCCTTTTCCACTATAATAGCTCTTACTCCACAGACCAAGCACCTAATATGAAGGTTGCTCCAGATACCAAGTATGTTAGTCCCAATTATATAATCAGAGTCTTAAGAACAGACCAACAGTAGTTTTATGGATGTTGTAGATCTAGTGTTGGTTGGACTTTAACTCGGCCTTCATGATCTACATGACTCCTAAATGCCACCATTTTCAGAGGACTATGACGATGTTTTGAGTCTCTGGGTATTAGTGTCATCTTAGACTCTGTTTCCAGTAGTTATGTCTGATCTTCTCATTTACCCAACACACAATGCACTTGGGTAAGTGTCTTTAGAGTACATTGAGAAAAGATTAGGGGATCTTTATGCCTATATAGGCATACCTATTTTGTTGTACTTTGCAGATATTGTTTTTTACAAATAGAAGGTAAAACCCTCCGCCAGCAAAAAAAATTACAACCCATTCAAGTTTCAGATAATGGTTAGCATTTTTTAGCAATAAAGTATATTTTAATTAATGTGTGTAATTATTTTTAAGACATAATGCTATTGCACACTTAATTGACTATAGGATAGTACAAACATAACTTTTTTTAAAAATAGTTAATTTACTGTTTTTGACAAAGAGAGACAGAGAGATGGGGGAGGGCCCAGAGAAATCTCCATAGTTGTACTTCATCAGTTTTTGACATGGTTTCATTCCACACAGGTGTGCTGGACTGTGCAGGGCAGGAACTGGGCTGGGGTCCTCCCACATGGGAAGCACACCCCAGTTCAGCATATGAGTCCACACAAGCCAAGGCCAGGATTTGATCCTCAGGCCCCAGGGCTGCAAAGCAAGCACTCAACCCAGTGAGCCATCCTGTCTTCCTCAAACATAACTTCTGTTTGCACTGAGAAACCAAGAACTTAGTGTGACTCTCTATGGTGGTGCTCTGAAAAAGAACCTGCAATATCTGTAAGCTATGTCTGCACTTTCTCTGTGGATACAGAGTTCTTCCTCCTGGGTATTTAATCACCATTTTGTTTAATAGTTTAAGGCTTGAAACTGTCTTATTTCCAGGAATTGGGCAAGGGGCCTTAAACTTATATTGAAGTAACAACTCTCGAACTTCTACTCACCTATTTTCCTACATTATATTATGTATATATTGCAGTAACTTCATCCCATTTCCCACCCCTCTTGTGTTTTGCTTCTTGGAATGCCATATTCTAGTATTCACTTGGATGTAGGTCTAGCTCCTTTGGCTGCCACTCCGACCTTGCTGTTATAATAACTATGACAAGCTGGTGTCTAGCATTTTAACATCATCATTTTATGCCTATTTATTTGAGATCTAACATACACAAATAAACCAAACTGTGTGACAGCCTCTACTGCCATTAGTCCTGGCTATGGAAAAGAGCTATCCATAACTGAACTTCTTAGCGCAATTAGTGCCCCTATCAGCAGCTCATTTTCTATAATCTTGGTGAACGGTGTGGTGGTTCTGGCCTCGTGTAATATGTTCACATCACTATGCCCAGTTTCCTATGCCTTTTATTCCCTCCACTGCCACTTGTTATAAAAATTTTAATGTTTTTTTTTAAGATTTATTTTATCGTTTTTGAAAGAGACAGAGAGAGGTAGAGAGAAAGAGGAGGGCCTAGAGCAGTATCCATAGCTGCAAGTTGTTTCATTCCACACAGGTGGGTGGGGGCCGAGCAGGGCAAGAACTGGTCTGGGGGCCTCCAGCATGGGAGGCATGCCCCCTCATGTCAGGGGCCAAACCAGGGGGCAAGAACCAGGGCCAGGACTCAATCCTTGGTCCCCAGGTTTGCAAAGCAAGGGCTTAACCCACTGAACCATCCTGACTCCACCCGCTCCCTCCTTTTTTTTGAGATTAATTTTTTTGTTTTTGACAGATACAGAGAGAGACACAGAGAGAGAGAAAGACAGAGAGAAGATGGAGGGCCCAGAGCAGTCTCTATAGTGTTATGTCATCAGTTTTCAACATGGTTTCATCCCTCACAGATGGGTGGGGGCCACACAGGACAGAAACTGGGTGGGAGACCTCCTGCATGTAAACATTTTCACATCACTCAACAGAGTTTACACTCTCTCCATGTTTTTCAAAGTCATCCAAACAGAAACTTGGCATCTTCTCCTGGTTCCTTACCAAGGTACTATATACCATATCTTAAAAATATCCCCAAATCAATAAATTCTCTTTATTACAGTCTTATGTTTTAACTCCCTTAATTATAAATATCCTTTAAATTAAGTCACACTGGCATTCATCTACCTCCTGATGAAATATGTTGGCTAATATTTGCAACTTCTTTGGGGCACTGGCTCGTTTCTGTCTCATTAGGCCCAGCACATACCTACCTAGATCAAACCACAATTGGCAGTAGCCAAGGAGGCCTCTTCAGTGATATTCTATAGAAGGAAAATGACACTTCTTTCCAGATAAAGGTGAACTACCTTTGTAAATCTAAGGTTTAAAAAGCTAGGGAGCCAAATTCCTGGGTGTTATCTATCCAGATGTCCCCATTCCATTGACAGAGTGCCTGGCTTTTTGAATCAGGACCTATACTTTAGCATAATAGACCTTCATCAACTATACATTCAGTAAATCTTTGAAGTTCATGGACTCTTAACTATTTTTTTTAAGATTCAGTTTGTGAGAGAAGGTGAAAGAGAAAGACAGATGGAGAGCATGGGGTGGGCCCAGAGCAGTCTCCATAGTTGTACATCATTAGTTGTAAAATAGTTTCATTCCACACAGATAGATGTGGGGCTGGGTGGAGCAGGAACCAAACTGGAGGCCTCCTGCATGGGAGGCAAGAACCTTTGCTGCCACCCTAGTAGTTACCAGATGTGCCACAGTTCAAAATATGGGTTTGCATGGGCCAAGGCTAGGATTGAATCCCTGGACCTCCTGGTTGCAAGGCAAGCACTTAACCTGTTGAGCTATCCCGGAATCCCGGGACTCTAAATATTAAATCCTGAGTTTGGGCTTCACATTTTCCTTCTGTCCCACGGAAGCAACAAGAATTATTTGTAAGCTACCAAAAGGTCCTTGACATTCACACTTGGTTTTCAATGTTTTATTAACAGTTCTCCTTTTTCATTTGTGGTCGGATGATGTAAAATAAACTTTCCACTCTTTTCAAATTTCTGAATGATGAGCAAGGCAGCTCCTTCCACTGAAACAGTCTTCCAAGTATTTGAAGGTTTAAAATGAATTATATTTTAGAAAGTCAATTTCCTGATTTTGACATGGAGTTGTAAATTTTCCAACTGATGAAAAAGTTTAGGGATGCCGGGATAGCTCAGCAGATTAAGCATTTGCCTGACAATGGTAAGGTCCAAGAATTGAATCCTCGCCCTGGCCCTTGCGAGTCCACGTGCTGAAATGTGGCAAAATTGGTGACTGCTGGGATGGCAGTAGGAGTTCTTGCCTCCCATGCAGGAGGCCCCCAGTTCCGTTCCCACCCCATGTGGGCACACATCCACCTGTGTAGAATGAAACTATGTCACAACTAATGATGTATAACTATGGAGACTACTATGGGCCCTTCCCCTTTCTCTCTGTCTGTGTGTTTTTCTTTCACCTTCTCAATAAAATAAATCTTAAAAAAAAAAAGTTTACCAAATTATGTATACAACAAAGATAACAAGCAGCCACATGAATATTATCTTTAATAGTGATAATGTGAAAGTAAATCATTTTCAAAAAATTTACCAATTTTACATAATTATAGAAGTCAAAACAATAAGTTAAATAAGAAACTTGCAATAAATTGCTGCCTAAAATGGGAGTTTTAATTAAGAATTCAAAAAGAAACCAAAATACTCCATAGTAAAGCATAATCTATAAGTTCCTGGAGATTCAAAGTGAAGTAGATAAATGATATGCTTAGAAATACAAATGCATGTAATCATAGATTCAAGTACAGTATTATTAAACTCTATTTACCATATTATAACAAAAGCAAATAAAGTCCTTTGTCAGTGGATCTTTCCTTTACAAATATATCTTTGAATGCTTAGCGTATTACTAACAAATTGTGCTATTTAAGTAGGATCAGTATATTCAATTTGATCTGATAATAATTACATGCCATTAGATATATATTATTGTATTTATTTTTTAAAAGATTTACTTTATCGTTTTTGACACAGAGACAGAGACAGAGAAAAGGGGGAGAGCCCAGATCAGTCTTGATGACATGATTTTGTTCCACACCAGGAAGTGGATGGTGGGCAGGGTCCACGTAAGATGGGAATCAGCCTAGTGGTTTCCTGCATGGGAGGCACGCCCTGTGAGAACTGAACTGGGGCCACACCCCAGTTCCGCATATGGGTCTGCATGGGCTGGAGACTGGACCAGAATTCGATCCTTGGTCTCCGGGACTGCAGAGCAAGCGTTTAACCCACTGAGCCATACCAGCTTCCCTAAATATATTTTAATGAACTGTTTTTTGGTATTGCAAGAGGAAAACATTTTGTTTTTTGTAGACTTGTATAGATTATTCTGTATCTTTTTGGTAACTTCCAAAGGTAAAATAAAAGGCAAAGAAGAGGAAGATAAAGCAGAGAGAGAAAAAAAATGCGAAATTAAAAAAAAAATACACAAGGCAGAAAACTATAAGGATATAATAATCTTGTTATAAGATTTTCTGGACAAGCTGAATATAAAGATGACATTAATTGCATCAATGATCAAAATTAAAAAATAATGAAGTAGACTGAAAAAAATGGAAATAGCAGGTTTAGGTATTTGCCAATAAAAACATATTTGTATTCTTGCATTAGAAAAAAAATGTTTGTGCGTATTAGCCAGCAAAATGTGGGATTATTTGAGGATGAAATAATGATTTTAAGGAAATACTTGAAATTAGATTATAAATTTTTATTGCCTCAACATTCATCCAACTATCATAGAGTCAGAAATAATTTGTCCAACCATAGAAATATGAGTGCACATGCAAGTGCACCTACACACACACACACACACATTCTCAGAAACTGATGCCAAAAGTATAGATGCTTTTTGCTTTTCAAGATCACATTTTTAAACAAAAATAAATTGTTATAAATAATTGCCATAATTTAGACTCCATTATATTTTATATATTACATGTTTTTAACATATATAATATTGTATTTTTGAAATATATTAAAAGTTCTGTCTTATATTTTTGAATCTAAATACTTCTGAACTCTGAACACTTATAAAACTGATTATTATGTTATTTTCTCTAACTTCTTGTTAATTCTGAACACTTTTAAACTTAATGTAGAAATACATTTTGTTCTGATTTTTAGTTACTGCAAGGGGAGGCACAAGTAACAATAGAAGATGCCATAGAACCCATCGTTAATGCATAAGGGCATGCTCAGAATTGTTATCAAAGGAAGTAGCTGAATATTGGACTGATAACACATATTTATAATGATCCTCTATTCAGTGTCTCAGTGTCTGAAATATTTTCTTAATCAGTTTATATATAAATTTACAAATTCTGATACTTTTAGAAGATATTTTAAGCTTACTAAAATGGGTTATCTTCTCCCACTTTATATGGATTTACTCAGAACTTTTCTCTCTGCCCGAAGTCCCTTCTTTATGGATGAGCACATGTTGTTTTTCCTGTCTTATAATAAATGATGGTGGACATCTTAATTTTTTTCTATATTACAGTTTTTCAAATGGGTACTTTTAAAAATGTTGAAATAAGGAGATCCAAGATGGCAGCATGAGAGGAGAATGCCGATAACTGCCTGGGAAGGGCCTTGTGAACAGAGGGGAATCCACAGGGGAAACCCTGAGAAGAAACCTCAACTAAGAGAACCCCACAACGCAGAACAACACACAAAGGTTAGAGAAAAAAGGGGAGAGAGGGAGAGGGAAAGGGAAGCAGTGGTTCAGGGACAGAGACTCAGAGCGCGGCCCGGGGCCGGCAAAAACAAAGGGGGATTGGGGGACTACGGTCAAAGTGGAGCTGGATCGAGGGCGGGCTGGAAGCCGAGACCTAGGGAGCGTGGAAGCCCCACAAGACTGTGGACAATTTAACATCCGAACTCAAGGGACAGCACACAGTGCCCTAATCAGATCACAGAGCCTAAAGTGGAACAGGGACTGTGGAGCAGGGCGGGGGCACTTCCCGGCGGGCGGGGTGAGAGCAGGGCACCAGCCCACAACAGCTCAGCACCCCTGATTTACAGAGGAGATTGACTGTGAGGGAGCGCCTTCTGAGGACAGGGCTCTGGGAGTGAGGGCTGGGGCTGGAGTGGGCATAGCTGCATTGGATGTGCTTGGAGTGAATCCGGCGGTCTCAACAGAGCCGGGAGCGTAGAGAACTGCCGCCCGAGCTACAGCCTCTGCGCACAGGGCTTTCGGCGCCCCACCCACCGGGCCTCCGCAGCGAGGCTACCAGCGTGCAACTGGGCTTTTGGCGCCCAGCCCACCGGGCCACAGCGACACCGCTGCTTGCTTGCCAGCGTGCCATTGGGCTTTTGGTGCTCCGCTCACCAGGCCTCTGCGGCAACTCTGCCTGCGCGGAAGTGCGCGGCTGGGCTCTTGGTGCCCCGCCCACTGGGCGGCTGCGCATCACTGCGTGCGCGCACTGGGCTTTAGGTGCCCCGCCCACCGGGCCGCCCCACAGCGCCGCTACCTGCTCGCCAGTGTGTTACAGGGCTTTTGGCACCCTGCTCGCCAGGCCGCCACAGCACCGCTGCCTGCTCGCAGGACCGGCTTTCGGCGCCCTGCTCACAGGGCCGCGGCAGCACTGCTGCCTGCTCACGAGCATGCAGCTGGGCTTTTGGCGTCCCGCCCACCAGGCCTCTGGGGCGTTGCGAACCGCGCGCGCAACTGGGCTGTCGGCTGGGTCTCCGCGGTGTCATTGTCTGTGCACGGGACTCTGCGGCCGACTGGGGCCACTGCTAAGCCCCAGCCCATCCAAGTGCTGCCCTGCGGGTGTGCCTTACAGATACACTTGAAGGAGGGGCAGCCAGGAGGAGGAAAGACCAGAGCTCCTGCGCCCCGCCCCCACTGAACCACCAGCCCCCCTGCTGAAAGAGGATTCTACTATTGTGTCTCAGGCCCGCCCTAGCTCCTACTCACATGCCCCCAGCCCTGGCCACACCTTTACTACCCTGCTATCTCACAGCTAAGACAGCAACCTGAACTGCCCCAGGACACAGAAGCTGTCTGCTTCCCCCAACCCTCTCCCAAAATCTCTTTCTCCCACAACTGAGTCCAAAAGAAAAAATAAAGAGAAGCCCATCTGATAGGCAAACCCCCAGAGGGAAAACAGACTCATGCCTAAAGCAAAAAGAACCACATCAAACACAATGCACAACACAGAATCCAAAGCCCCTCCAGAAGATCAGGGGCAGTCTTTAGTAAAGGACCTTGCACACTTGGAATCAAAACTAAGTGAAACAGAATTCAGGGCTGC